>CM052266.1:7587038-7634177 GCA_028455795.1 Lasioglossum marginatum | reverse complement strand
TATCTTTTAAGAATTTCTGTCAGGTTAATGATAGTTAATTAATAACACTTATATAAAAAGATATTAAGTAAGATGTATAACTGTTAATAAAAACAACACTCCTTACAAAGTTGTCATAATTTACCTTATTTTTATACCTTCTAGGTGTATGTCACTCCGTACACATATAATATGCAAGTTCATTCGTAACAAATTCACCAGAATGCCAGAAATATTGTATTTTAAATTTTTCACGTGTAACGTGCATTATTTCAAAATTTAATAGAAATAAAGATTATGCACAAGTTTTCCAAATATGACTATTGTAATTATAAAAAAACCAAGTATATTAAAAATTACGTTATAAGTTATGGAAGAATACCATTATTAATTATTACCATTATCTATTTCATAAGAACGCAGAGTTGTTCTAGTTGTGTTCTCAATTCTCAGGTATCGCGATAACTCGCTCGTCCGAACTTGTCCGATCATTTCCGAACGCGTCTGACGAAGTCGAGTCACTCTCTCCGGCAACCCGAAAGTCTCGGGCCGCCCGAAACTCTCGGGCCGCCCGATATCTCATCATCAAGTATCAGGCACCCGAATCAAGCCCGCCCGAAAGTCTGAGCCCGACTCGAGCCCGATTTTCGGGCGGCCCGCACATCCCTACATCAGAGGGTCGCTTCAGTGACGTAACAGCGTCGAAAAGCTGGGAATAATATAATTCGCCGTAACCATAGCATCCATTGCGAGATCCCATCAATTACAGCGATATTACAATGCTGTACATTATATAATGCTGTAATTATCTGAAATAGTCGTTTAGCGTTTGCATTTACCGGCGATAATTTTTGTCGATGGGAAATTTATTTATAAGCGCATCAATTCCGGATAACTGTAGAGCGTGGCCCAGTAATCTAATATTGTTTGTCCCCATGTTCAATCTTTAACGAAGAAGAGAAGAGACGAGTGGGAGAAGAAGTGAAAGAAACCGGAGTGCGCTTGTCCGTTTGCGAAAATCCCTGGTGAATTTTTACGGCGACCTTTTTTAAAGAGAGCTTTCTTTCCCCGTAAAATGGAAACTTCCGCGACACAAGGACTGCGAGCTCAAAACGCGCGTAACGAAACAGTCGACGTCTTCCTCCCCGGGGGATGAAGAAAAATTGCAGTAATCTCGTAATCTTGGCTAGCACTTCATTAATGGAATGCCCGTGAACAATAGAACATTAAAACCGGAAAGTAGTAAGATCGGCAACGGGAAAGTGCGCCCGGACCGGCGTTACATTAGGCATAAACTTTTAAAGCTGCCATAATCTCGATTATTATTGCATTTGCAAAGTAGTTCGGGTCGGACTTCGCGGAGTTGCGCCACCCCCTTGTTCATGATTACAGCACCTAAAGGAAGAAAATGATTCCATAAGAATTGCACAACTTTGATCTGCGTACTTGCTAACTTCAAGTTACAAGGAGTTAGTAGGGAGTGTGAAATGAGAGAGAGAGAGAACATGCTAATCCTTGGAGGACAAGAATCTGTTTAAGCGGCGAGGGTACTTTTCACATGAAACAGTGTTATCGATATTAAACTTCGGGAAGGAGTGTTGCTTTATCAATTGTTAGTGAAAATGAAATTATTGGATCATTGCAAAAGTTCTTGCGAAGAGGGATGATTCTTGAGTTGATTTGAGGCAACATTTTCCTTTGCGAAAATGTTCTCCGCGACTTCGTTAAGGAGTTATTAACGAAAAACACGGAGCAATTAGAGTACAGTGGGCGGAGCGCTGTATTGGTCCGCGCTCTTATTGGTTCGTGTTTTTCGTTAATAACTTCTTAACGAAGCCGCGGAGAAGATTTTCGCAAAGGAAAAAGTTGCTTCAAATCAACTCAGGAATCATTTCAAGGAATCACATTTCTGGGACGTCCTGTATATTTAATTATAATAAGATTATTGAACGAAAAACCCCTGCGAAAAGGAGTCTAACACAGAACACCAACTTTGTTTCTTATCTTCGCGATCTAACGTTCGAAGCAAAGTTTCGATCGTTTGTTTTGCACGGTCCTCGATTTACAAAGAATGTCATTAACATCTCGGAGAGCTGTATTCTTCGGCGGAGATGTAAAGAGACGATTATACCCGTTTCACTCTGAAAGTCCGATTAATTTCCTCACTTTGTTGTTTTCTTCGTGGTAGATCAAAGGTCTTCAAGTAATTTCTCTACGATTTCTGCCAGAGAGTTGAAAGTAATATCCGGGCGAAGATTCTGAAGTACTTCTTCCTCCGCTCATAACCTTAAGGGTGACCAGTGGAGACATGTTTTCATTAACTCGATTGAAGAAACGCGAATACTTTGTTTCTGAGATAGTTCTTCGTGCGAAGCATTATTATTAACCTATCCAAGTATTATTTGGTCACGAATCGGATTAATTTGTTCGAATTCTCAAGTGGAATAAAAGATTTGCTTTATTGTTTTGTCCAAGACAATGCTCGACCATGAAAATGTAATTACTCTGCTACTAACGCGATATTAATTAATTCTCTGCTAAAAGCTACTTAATCTCCAAGATAACAAGGTGGAACGAAGACAAAATTGCTCATGGATTCATTAAGAACATTGCTTGTAATTAGGAGGAAGTTGCCTTTTTTTCTTCCGGGTTATTACAATTAATCCGAAACACTTTACCATCTAAAACTTTAAATACTCAATCTTGTAATGGTTTTCTCGTTTGTCTAGCCTCTAGACGTCTAAAGTGATGCCAAATATTTGGAAAATATTTTCTGGAGAATTATACAGTATTAAATGCGTTGGTTACCATACAAAAACCATCACTAATGTTTGTCAGTTGCTTAATTCCTGCAACATTCAATGATTCTTGGTACTTGAGGAAAAGCAGCGCTCCATTGAATAACTCACCGTTGCAATTCGTGATGTCGGAGTTTCTGAAATATTCTCCGGACAAGTTCTCCATTGATAATCCGCTTAAAAGGAATCCGCTCAGGTAAATGAGTAGTTCGGTATCATTAACACTAGGTTCACGGAGCACCAAAATTGACTATTTTACATTGCTTTATAAAAATAACAAGAATGCGTCTATTCAAATCTTCAGCGATTTCTTCAAAGAAATAAATTTGTTGAATAATTCTTTATGAATTTACGATCTGAGTAAAATTTTGACGTATCCTGTAAACCTAGTATTAAATCCTAGTATACGATAATGCGGAGAAGTCTGAAATATTTTCCAGAAAATGGTACGCTTTATAAATGCTCTGAAATACTTTGAAATGTAAATTCTCATTCATTGTTCGGGTTGTTGGAACATTCATCAAGCACTTCCGCGACGGTAAATCCTAACAAAAGGAATTTTCTAACGTGACGTTTCCATAAATGGCCGCACGGTTACTTAAACCTCGGGCAAAAGCAGCAACATGACTACGGTTGTTTCGCGTGTCTACGTCGGATTTTAACGTTCGCGGAAAAATCTTGTCGTTTAGCGGTGCATTTTGAACTCACTTAAAAAAAAACAGAGCTTTCCAAACGAGTTTTTCGTCGGACTCATTTAATTTCAGTAGTCGGGAAGACTCAACAGTTGTGAGATTTCAATTCTTCGCTCTGTTGTCGCGACCATTTTGTCGGACTCTGGGGAAGTCGCGTAATAGCATAAGCGCCGAAGCATATTACGAAAAATATTTCCTTGTCTCCTTGCTAAACTTTGATGTTTTATAATAATAATCATAATTTAACCATCTACTTTATATTGAAGCAATATGGTGTTTCCTCGGCGTAAAATTAATTTCAGTGAAGATTTATATGTACAAGCTATAATTGCGATTCGTAAAAGGCGCGTTATAATTTTTCGCATTACAGAGCGAATATTGCGCAGACGATTTTGCTCACTGTTGCACTGTAGTCCGAAGGAAAAACATGAATAGCATTCTAATTGTCATGAATACGTAACGAGAACTAGCCGTCCGTTGTTTTCTATTTGCTACGAGCTAATTTAACCGTGTACTATTAAAAAATTGTCGCTCAGAGGAATCAGCGAAGTGTGCAAGAAACGTGCAAATAGGGACTCATTTGTGATACTACACGATTTGTAAAAAGGTTTTATAAAATACAGTATTTCCTATAGAGTGCTGCTAAGGAATTGGGAAACAGTTTTAAAGAAGCTGTCTATATAATTTGTTTCAGTCATTGTAACCAAAAGAGAACACGAATATGGAAAATTCAAGACAGATGTTGAGAAAGTATTGGAAGACGCAAGTCTGAGTGGAGCCAGGCTCGAGCGAAGCCTTCAAAACATTTCAAAAGAGAAGCGTTGCGCTAAGCAATAAGAGCATGATGGCTGTCACGGCTGTCTAGCTACAAATTCATATGAGAGATGCTTTCAAGAGAAGTAACCTTCAACATTGACAGTACATAACATTGCTGTTTCTAATACAGAAATTTCGAGAACATCCTCAAGATTTCCTAACATGGAAACAATCGAAGCAGACCCTCGAAAAATGGTTGCGAGACAACTAAAAGGTGGTCATTAAACGTTGTAAAAAATGAAACAGTAGAAGGATAAAAGATAAATCAAGAAGACACATTGATCACCAAGAATGTTGGAAACTTTGGAAAGGTCGATTCTTCAGGCCATTCGAAGCAACTTTTTCCTTTGCGAAAATGTTCTCCGCGGCTTCGTTAAGGAGTTATTAACGAAAAACACGGAACAATTAGATCGCAGATACCGTTGAGCTGGGCGCGTTGGCATTGGCCGAGCCGGAACCCTTCCGCAGTAGCCGCGCTCTGATTGGTTCGTGTTTATCGCGAATAACTCCGTAACAAAGCCGCGGAGAATATTTTCGTAAAGGAAAAAGTGACTTCAAATGAATTCAGGAACCACCCCCTTCAATGTTTTCCGACATTTTTCGGACATCCTGTATAACTTCAAAATTCAAGAACAGAAACCGCAATTATTTTTGAATTATTTTTGCAGCAACTCAATACGATGAAAATTTGTATCGAGATTCTTGGGTTGCTTGGATTTTCGCAAACTTTTGCGAGCAAAGTGGACGCCTCGGCTGCTAGTAATTTTTCTTCTTTGATACGGGAATCATCCGCGCACCGCGATATCCCGAAGGAAGAATGGAGGATTGCGCGATGAAGAACTGGTTTAATTAAACTTATAACTATTATCCACAAAGTCGAGCTTAGCCACGCTATTATCGGGTCCCGGCAATAGAGTGACGCAAAGGGAGGAAACAGCGGCAAGAGTATAAGACGAAACGGGGCAACTTTCGTATCTCATTCTACGATAACATCGGCGAAGGAATTATAATGGGAAAGGCTACGAACAAAAAAAAGAAAGAAGAGATACAACACAGAGCAGTGTGTAACAATATTACTTTCGACGTTGCACAATTTTTTCGCGCGCTCGCGTGCTTCGTCAAGATTAAATGGGAAGTCTGTTTGATCTGTTCAAAGCAGCTGCAATTAATTTCCCGTGTGTTTCGTTATTAAAGCTTTGACTCTGCCACCTTTAAAAAGCTGACTCGCGTGTAATGTTTGTACACGCGTAATTAGCGAGTTCTATAGATCCGTTATTATCACCTATAAAACGTTGCCGTAACGAAACGAAACAAAACCAGCACTAGTTGCTCGATTTATCCAGCGACCATTCCACTTTGAACGAAGTCTTTCAAACGGCAATTACGTTGTCCATCATTTTCATCCTAATTTATATTGTGGACACTTGAATATTGTGTCCTGAATACTGTGTGCCATAAAATTTGCAATTTTTGAATGATTGGTACACAAAGTACAATTCATTATTGTAGTTTCTGAAAGCACTTGAGAAAATGTTCCGTCTACTATGTATGCGACCGGTATGAATAGGCTGTGATTGGTCTAATTATTATCCTTCATTAGGAGTACTGTGATTAACCCCCGTCGTCGGAGTATTTGCAATACCTGTAAATTATTCCACGGAGTAATTACAATTCCCAAGGATGACAGAGCTGCACTGAACTGCTATTAGGAACTTTGGTCTCTATAGGTTAACCTGCTCCGCAATCGAATACTTTTGAGCGCACCTTATTGTTGGTATTACGGCCGTGTCGCTTTCAAACGATTGTATCGTCTCACTAATTTTAACATAAAAATCGACAAACCCCGAGGAAACTTACGTCGAGCAAAAGTTCCGACGTGAATCATAAACATATTCGGGATATTGTTCTCAAAATGCAAATGCACTTCGAATTATATATGTGCAAAGAGTATTTCCAAATTTTCCTATTCTCAAAAAAGTGAAATTTTTCTGCAATCTAGTGAAAATTAGAATTTTTCCTATTTTATACCTAATATGGAAGTGAAATAATTATTGATAAACTTTTCGCTTGATTAATACTTCAGCAGAGTTTCTCCTTACAAATATTTTTTCCAATCAATAACACGTTAATTGGTGCATTGTAGAATGGAATATATATATATATATATATATCGAAATATATCGGAATATATATATCGAAGCCTAGCGGAACTAATTTGGAAGCCAGACATAGGATACGGGATGGGAGTCCGAAAATCTCGAGATACAGGGGAATGTTATGCAGCTAAAAATTTTCATAAATATGCAAATTTCGTTCACGTATCATGAGGGGCCGAAGTCAGGCGAAATTTCACTTGCTGTTGAATTTTTTAATCCGCAAGCCATGTTTTACTAAGTCGAGGGAATAACCGTGCCCGGAAAAGTAAATTGTTTTCAGCTGAGAATTTAAAACACCGCTCTGGAAACGGAGTTCGCCCCGGTACGACTACTTTTCGTAGCCAGTATTTTCTTCACCTTAGACCACAGATCATTCCCAGCAACAGCAGCATCCGTCAACGATGCCAGCAACATCCCCGCCATTCCCACATTCACCGCAACGATACATCACGCCTTTATCTACCACTGAATATCGATCGAGCGTTCCCTCTCTCTTTTTCCATCGGTTCTCTGACTCTCTTTCCCTATCCTCTCGGCTTCGGATAACTTTATTTCCCAAAGTATTAGATGCATGCGGAAGTTATCGTGTTTTGACAAAAAAGTTGCTTAGAGAAACTCCATATGGGAGAGGTGTCCGCTTACAAAGAGCGTCCCGGACGCTATGAATATCAACTAGATAATAAACAGCGGGATTGTTTAAACTCCTTCCTCACGGTGTCGAGATAGTCGAATACTTTACATTCAATTTAGAAAATACGGTAATGCCTCGATTCATGCGACAACTTCCGGACCGAAGTGTTACGTATATCGTGTACGGACGCTAATCCTTGATCTCTCATCGCTAGCTTCGATCGTGGAAAACATAACTAGACAATATAAATTTTCGCAGGCTTGAAAATTTAAAAATGAAAGTTTGAAGGAAACAAACGAAGTTCTGAAAGTTTATAAAATTGAGTTAGGAAATTTTTATTTTGCATCAAGGTCCACAGTCTACCAATAACTGTTGAGACTGTGGTCACGAAAGTAATCACAAGGTAAAGAGTTTAGCTAATTACTAGATTCTATGAAGACAAAATTCACATTTTTAAGAGGTTTTTCACAAAAATTTCTTGGTTTGCATATGTAATAGCGATGGGTGTGGCTCATCGACCTCAAGAAGAGATACAACAGTCAATGGGTTCATTAAGTACACCCTCCCTAGTGGTTCCTTTGCGGGCATCCCTACAGGCGAGTTTTCAACAGCGGATTTTCTGATAAAAGAGTCCACGCAGACATGTAGTATCCGTCGTTTGCAAGTATGAAAAATAACAGACCACGAGGGGCAGCTCAATAAATGATTCGTTAACTGTGCCGACGCACAGTGTTCCGGATCGAAGGACATAGTGACATTTTTGCGAAAAATCAACTTTTTTTTATATCGATACCCACTGAATTGGTTTTGCTAACTGTCAATCCACCTTAAAATTGAATAATGGAATAAAAATTGCTCTTCTTCTTCGATATGTATTTGGAATATCAACATTTTCATCATATCTTCTTAACTGTGCAACAATCATTTTCCACTTTGTACTGCAGTGAAAATTGTTTTCGTTTAAAGCTGTCAGTGTTACCTCATTTCGAGTTTACGTTCGCATCGATCTTCGAGACTTCGTGACCTGCTGAGAAACTGTTTAGATTATAGATATGCAAAATGCTACTAGATAAGACATCAACTAGTCTTGCACTTTCTATCTGCATTTAGTTGAAGCAGCAGAGACTAACAGTGAGATTTTTAATTAAACTGCTGATTGTGCCTGAATTCTAATAGTCAACAGCTAGTCAACTTTTCCTCATCTGCAAACAGAAAGTTTCTTCAATTTTCGATTTACATTAAATCCTAGTTTTTATTCTACAATATTATACTTTGTGGAGTTAATCAATTCAGCAAATCAGTGACGCAATTACTTCTAATGGGAAACAAGATATTCTGTGTAAGAATTGTTTACAATTTCTAGAAATAACACTTTAATTGATATAAATACATTTTTCGATACAAATTCTACAAATATATTTTGAAAATCTAATTTTTTGATTGATAGTCGAGTGTATTTAAACTACACAGCGAAGTATGTCCTTCTTATACAAGCAGCACTTTGAACAGTAGGTAATCTCTGCGGACAACGTGACCATGGGGGAAAGTAAACACAATTCCGTGATCGATTGTTTGGTTGCCGACTCGCTCCAGCTTTTTATCTCACTGGTTCATCGGTGCCTCTTTTTCTTTCTCGTTGTTGGCAACAGTTGGTAGTCACCCTCATCGGTGTAATTTCAGATCCATCGAAAAAGTTCAATTACAGAAGAATCGAACGCTTTCCACCATATTACACTTTCACAAAAAAAAAACATTTATAAATCAATAYTACAGATAATATTGTGAATTGTTGAATKAAATATRTGCCATTAATTTTTCCTTTTCTCTTTTTCTCTTTTTCTTTCTAGTTGTTGRCAGCAGTWGGYRGTCGCCTTCRTCGGTGTAATTTCAGATCCATCGAAAAAGTTCAATTACAGAAGAATCGAACGCTTTCCACCATATTACACTTTCACAAAAAAAAACATGTATAAATCAATATTACAGATAATATTGTGAATTGTTGAATTAAATATGTGCCATTAATTTTTCCTTTTCTCTTTTTCTCTTTTTCTTTCTAGTTGTTGACAGCAGTTGGCAATCGCCTTCATCGGTGTAATTTCAGATCCATCGAAAAAGTTCAATTACACAAGAATCGAACGCAATACACCATTCACATTCTCACAAAAAAAACCAAATAAATAAAATAAATAATATTGTGAATTGTTGGGTGAAATACATGCCATTAATTTTTCCTTTTCTGTCCTGCAAAGTGAACGCTACGAATTACCTGGAAAATTCCGGAAATGCCGCTGGCAACTTCGCACGTTAAGAAAACATAAAAAATTCAACTTTTGGACTCGATAAAATAGAACGGTCCTTTAAAGTTTCACGCCCTCCTCTCCATCACTCTGTCCACCACATACACGACATACTCGCGCGGCAAGTGAAACTATAATAAATCCGAAAAGCTGTCGGGGAGAGTCGAGAAAGCTGTAAAGTGTAAAGATGTCGAAAAAAAAATCGGCCCTCGAAAGGAGATCGATCGAACATCTAATAACGTTATCAGAGAGGCTCGTTGGGAAGAGGGAAAAGGTGGTTTTCCACGGGAAACGTCAATGAAAAGGCGTCTCCCGGTTCCGCTCCGATTCAATGGGAGCGAACGCATACCCGATCCGGTTACGCATTTGAAAGGGAAGTAATCACTTACTAAGAGGAGAGCATTTTCACGATGGCGTGCCTCGCTTGGGAGAAGAGGAGAAAAAAAAATAGGAAAACTAAAAAGAGAGACTAGCTGGATCTCTGCGTGAGAAGAAGTCGCTATCCGTTCTCGATGCTTCTCCGGTTCGAAGGGAGCTGCGAAACTGTTCGAGCGTAGGAAATCGACGATCTTTCAAATGCCCGACTCGAGCTGCGTCGCGACCTCTCCATTAACCCGGTTCGGGGTCGTCCATTGTCGCGGGAGGATTCCTTTGAGTCGAAAACCTCCTTCGTTTGAGCAGGATAGCGTTTTGTATCAATAAACATTGAGGGGAGAAAGTTTTACCCTCTCTTTTCCAGTACCAAATAGTCACGTGACGTAGGAAGCGTGGGAGTAGTCGTAGGAGGGGAAGGTAGAGTGGGAGGACGCGTCGCACAATGGGCCAGATCAAAGAATTAGCTTACATCGGGCAAAAAATAAAATTCTTCATTATTCGAAAGAGGATTTCCAAGTGTTCTTCGACGTAGCATAGTGATTTGAAAGTTGAAAAATTGTCAAATAAAAAATTCTAAAGAGAATCGAAGTGAAATGAATTGATTACACAGCCTAATATTCACTATACTTGATCGCAGAGCTGGAAGCAAAATTCCGAAGCAAAAAAGACTGTATTTTATGGGAGAGTGCTAGTTCTGTCTTTTGTTAGAGGGGAGGGGAAGGTAGAGTGGGGGGTCGCGCCGCACAATGGGCTAAATCGAAAAATTAGCTTCTACAAGTGTTCTTCGTAGCACAGTAATTCGAAAGTCGAAAAATTGTCAAATAACAAATTGTAAAGAGAATCGAAGTAAAACGAATCGATTATACAGCCTAATATTTACTGTACTTGTTCGCAGAACTAGAAGTAAAATTCCGAAGCAGAAAAGACTGTATTTTATGGGGAAGTGTTAGTTCCTTCTTTTGTTAGAAAATCCTCGACCGTGTAACATGGCGGGGATACAACGTTCACTATCATGTCTTTGTAACTCACCGGATTTTCCAAGAACGAAACGATTAAGCTTCTTAAACGTTATCGACAGGTCTCCCGGCGCGGCGCTTGTTTGTTACGTTCGACAGAGATTATGGCTTGGCCAGTAAAATTGCCTGATAGAGCGCCGGACGCGGTCGTATATGTATAATTTTATACGCGTGACACGTATGTGAATATGATCCTTATTTACAGTCGCATCGCGCCGCTATGTCGGAAATTTTAGCAGATCGCCTGGGAGGGTTGCTTAAACCCTTCGAATGGCCGAGAATTCTCGTGAACAACAATGGCTTTAGTGGAAAGGGCGAGCAGTCGCGTTCTGCTCGACTGGAGACCATAAAATCGCGGGAACAGGTCTCGTATGAACCTTTATGCCTCCCATTCGCTTCTAGTTTCACATTGTTTATGGGCCGTGTTGTCCGGATGTCGAGATTATTTCGATGCTATTTGATAAGTGATTGATCATTTTATGGGCGCTCGAGTCTTGTGAAATACTGCTGACAAATGTAGCCTGTAAATGCCAGTTCAAAGAATTCAATAGAAAATTTAACGCTTCCAGATTTTTTATTTCACCATTATTGAAATTATAAAGATACTTCTGTGGTAAACGATTAGATAAATATATATTTAATAGCCCAGATATTGTAATATGAGCCTTCCTTTGTATAATCAACTTTTTTTGTACCAGACGTCAGAATTTTTGTGATTTTTTAGTAGTAAAAGTGTTCGAGGAACAATTTATAATAATTTTATTATTTAGTTGATGATAAGTTCTGATTATCCAACTTCTCTCTCTCTCTCTCTCTCTTTCTCTCTCTCTCTCTCTTTCTACCTGTGGATATTTTAGAGGCTAAGAATTTCAATTAGTTTTATGAATTGTGTATAATGTATGCTCACTTATTTTCCCGTGTTTTGTTTCAATATTATGTAAATGCATAAAAAAATAAATTTTAAAAAGATACCACGTTTTTAAAAAGGACTAAAATGTAAAAATAATTTTTCCGAGCCCCATACAGATTTCTAACCCCATACAGATAGTCCTGAAAATTTGTGATTGTGAATTTTTAATAGCTATGAGAAGTGGGGCGCAAGAAACACAACAAACTCACATATCATTTGCAGTGCAATAAAATTGTTAGTGATTTAGGTGAACTATTCATGCATCAATTATCTATTGCATGCGCCTCACGGTTTTCGTTTTAAATCTTACAAGTATTTTCATAGCTATTAAAAATTCACAATCTCAAAAAATATTTTTTAATTTGTACGGAACAGACAGACAGACAAGAAAGCGAGCTAATAAAAACGTGATAATAACACACTTCGATCGCAATAATTGATCCCTAAATGCAAAATATGTGTACCGATATTGTGAATTGATTTCATATCGCCATAACATGTGTCTGCTTGTCGCAAAATAAATTGCTACTACGGTTATTGATTATTTATGTCATTCGGCGACGGGTTATTGATGAATGAGTCACGACAAATGTGTCACTTTTTGGATGTAACACCGGACATTTTGATGAAAATGAAATATGATGTAAATTCGAGGGGAGATAGGTTTAAGTCATGATTTTGCATGTTTCGATTATATTTTCAACGCGAGACGTCAAAGTTTGCTGTCGTTAGTCACTTTTACAATCACGTTATTTTATGAAGGTTTTTCATATGTAGCGTTACAACGGAGCAATGATAAACAAATTTTACAATTTTCCAGTCGAGGTTCTGAGTTAAACAAATTCTTAAAAATTTAATTTTAATTAAAAATGACAAATGAGGTACCAACTCCGTTCTCCTATATCGCATTTTTCATTGTCATCAAAATATCTGACAATTTCGCGATAAAAAAATTGACTGTGAAATGATTTGGAAGAGATTCGATTTCGAGTAGTAGTATAGTCCACGCATGCTCAGCCGCACGGAACGTTCGCCCGGACGTTGGAACGATTGGTTGAAGTCAGTTGTTCAGGACGTGACACGGGCACGATCTATTTATCTTCAGCGTAACATTACGGCTAAATAGTTGAAAAATGTTCAAATTAATTACCATAACGCCGGTATCATGATGAAAATGATAATTCAAGAAGACGGAATATCAGACACTTTCGAGGCGCTGTCGCAATTTTAAGCAGACAGTGATAAATCGTTGAATTACGTTTCATTATCTTGCATCTCCAAGCATTTTTCAAAGTGCAGTTATGTTTGACATGTTCATTACAATCCAAAAGCGCGGCTACTAAAACATTGAAATCTTAGAACTATAAATTTTGCGTTACAACGTCGACATGAAGTTTATGCGCTCTAAACATTGTCTACTACAAACAATAAATCATCCGTACCACTTAAAATTAAACGAATTATATGCAGTATTTTCTACAGCAAAGTGCTCGCAAATGTTAGAAAGAGTTAGCAACACAATTATCACATGATGGATGATGGCTATATGGATGCTGATCCATTGGGTCCAATAATCGCGTATACCCCTTCTAGAAATTTCGCATAAGAAACAAGCGTAACTTATTCCATATCAAAGTGCCAGCAACACAATTAGCACATGATGGCTACATAGATGCTGGCTCACTGGATCCAGCAGCTAATTTATATTTGATGCAGCGCGTCTGGCGGCAAGGAATTTTTCTCCGGGAGCATTTGTCAACCGAATGGAATAGCAGAGCCCTTCAACGGGTCTAGTCTCGTCTACGAGTACTATAGTGACCTACATTAGCCCTATTACAGTCGTGGCTGGCGCTTTAGAGGTAAGATCACTGGCGCTTAGTGTTCAAGATCGAATGCTTCAGACAATCGTTTTAGGAACACTGTCTATCTCGCGAGATTCCCGGCAGAGCTACTCAACGAAATGTCTGGTCTGTGTCGCATTCAACGTCGGAGGAATACGGTGGAATGTGCGCAGCCGGTGTGTACATATCATGGTAAATGCAGCTACTGCATACGCTAGAACAGATCTTTTATGAAACCCATCTGTTCTTCTCTAAATATTTGGGCATTTTCATAAGGGGAGTTTCTACTAAGCCTGGGCTATGGCAAACGCGTACTTCTTCGGTAACCCACGGGCTACGTACGTGACTTCGTGAGAGCAGTCCTGTAATATGCCTATAAAGTGCAAACATTGTCAGTGCCCCGGGTAACTGGTGCTCCCGTGTAGCCGGCCCCCCGAGGTACACGCAATTTACGTGGGGCCGCTATCCGATCCACTATTTCTTCTGACGAATTACCTCCAGTCGACGGAACGAAAGGAAAAATACTTTATCCTGTTGAAACGTATTGCGAACACTCGTTTCTATTCTGTTAACCGGAAAATATGATCGGGATGACAAGAAAGATACAGTGCACGTCCGAACAGTTTATTAACGCTTTACTATTGGGAATCTATCGCAAATTGGTTCGTATAAAAAAGAATTTTCACGTGATAGGTCGTCCACTAACATAATCCATTTTGACTAATTTTGTGGTTGTAGAGAAAAATTTTTTTTGGTAGAAGTTTTGCAATTGTTCGAAAAAGATGCTAAAAACAAGTAGAACCTCCATCTTTTTAACTTCCCGATTTTATAGGGAAGTTATTGTAATGACCCCGAAAATCGAAAATCGATTTTTTAGCAGATCTTCACGTTTCAAGTTCATTGGAGTCATTTTAGACTATTTTCAGCAAAATGTTTGTATGCGTGTGCGTATGTATGTCCGTTAGTATGTTATCAAATTTTTCGTTAACGTTTTCTGAAAAAGTAACAACGCGATCAGAATGATGAATGATGCAATCGATGTGCCCCGCTGTAACTTAGAGCTGATTAGATTTTGGTCCAATTTGGTCCAGTAGTTTTTTAGTTTTTTTCGAAAGAAGTTGATTCAACAATGCAATTTATACGAGAGGACGGAAATTTTCCACCGAAGAAACAAACGTAATTACATATACATATATTTAAATATATTTTTAATAAAAAATTAAAAGAAAATTTTAATAAAAAGAATTTTTTTTTGGAAAAATTCAAAAGACTACATACGCCATATGGTTGGGCATACCCTATATGGTATGGATTGAGCCTTTTCAAAATTTCGTTATTTTTGCGGTAGGACGCACCGTTCCCGAGATACAGCCATTTTTAATTTTTTTTTTTCTTTTGAAAAATTCAAAAGACTACATACGTCATGTGGTTGGACATACCCTACATGCCTTGGGTTGCGCCTTTTGCAAATTTCGTTATTTCTGCGGTAGGACGCACCGTTCCCAGACATTAGCGTTTACTTACTAGTGTAACGTCTTAGTACGATAGTAATGGTGTTTTAGCATTATTTAAATTGAAATATCTCCTGAACCACTAACTTTTCGACATGCATAGGTTAGTACTTTTTTATAACGAATGTCCAGCTGCATCGATTGATGATATGTGGGAAGGCTTGTGGAGCATTTGCAATTTATTTTGCAACATTACTCTGTGATAACAAGGAACCAAGCGAGCAACGAGCATACGATATTGGTTTAATGCGACGCCATATAGCAAACATTTTGATAAGTAGAGAACTATTGAATTTCCCTGAAAACGTATAATCTTCTTAAAACGTACACTTAATAATGATAATAATATACTGCAACTAACAAATCGGGAAGTTCTTTGTGTGGCTCTTGGAGAGTCACAGACCAAATAAAAAACATTAATAGCTGTAGGCCCTACTAGCCATGCGTACCACTAATCCTCTCGCAAAGGCAGTCCTATCCGCGAGTTCGCGAAGCGAGCGGGCAAAAACAACCCTACCCGCGAGCTCGCGAAGCGAGCGAGCAACAATAATCCTCTAGTTTATTTTCTTATGGATTATGATCCTGATGGTATTATAAATATTTCATATCTTTCAGAACTTTCTTTCTCCGGGCGTTCTTGAAGATTCCAACGAAAATTCGCGCGATCTATTAAGGATTATTAATGAACGTAAGAAAACAGGATCTTGCTCGTCGAAATGTAAATCAAACGAATTTTATTGTTATGGCTGCCTGTCACAGTTCCACCGGCTACTCCATCTTCCCAAAAAAATTAATGGGAAGGAAGCGAATAAAGATTACTTTTATGATCGTGGGAAAGTAACAGGAAAAGAAATATTCGGGGGGAAGAAATATTGATTTACTTTGGCACGTTATTCATTCATTTCACTTTGAAGATATTTCAGGAAACTCTTAATGGTCTAGTTGATTGAATCATTTTTCACACCGCTCTATCATTTCTTGTTGAATTTTTCTTGTATCATTTGTAAAAACGACGTTATTTTTGAGACTCGAATCTCATCATTAATACGAGTAAGAATATGACGGAAAAATATATAAAAATATGGTGAAGTGAGCTGCACTCGTATTGTTAAAAACCTTATCTACCATTCGTGTAGATACAAACGAACGTGTAATTTGAAACTGTTTACGAATCCAGTACGTTAGCATTTCAACGAGTTGTCATGAAAACTGAATTACATTGTTTTTTATTCGCAATCGAAAAAGTAAATTTCTGCTCGCTGCGCCGCTGTAACGAAGGGAAGTTTGTTGTTCGCATGCCCGAAGTAAATTGGCCTCATTGGAATTCGGAGTTCCGTGCAAATGTTTATAATTTGTTTTTTTCCGACCGTACAGTTACAGTATTTTCTATTATCAGTTCGATTGGCTTCCCGTTTATTCATTCTCTGTTCGAGCATTTATCTTGATTTTGTAATTTGATTACCAATATATTTTTACTTGTATCAATTTTTACTTACCAATTTTGATTGGTCGTGATACTGCATCGTTTCCGGGCAGGGTTAATGATAAACCAAAGATAACAAAAATGGCGAATAAATTTCGGCCCATTTTGGGATGTTTCGAGTAACCTGAAAAACAAATTGCAAGTCAATCAAAACATATATAACTCATGCAATTTTGATTGTTTTCACTTCAAAAGAGTAATTTATGTGTCTCGGACATCCATACATTTGTGTGCAAAATTTTAGTGTAGAATATTGGACATTTTGTCAAATATTCTGAAAAATTCTTTGAAATGCTTTGAACAGTGTCATTTCACTTTTGAAACTTTCATTTATCCTTCATACCAACAGTGACATTCAGGTGTCCTGTTTTTCGCGACTCACTCTCTATACAGGATGAACCACGAATCGTGACCAGTAGAGATTACTTTCTTATTAGCAGTTTTTTCCACATATAGCATGGTTTCAAAAGAGCTTTCACGTAATTGTAGCAAATTTTTTGTAAATAAAAGTAATGAAAGCAATTTTTTTGCAATTTTTTAAATGTTATACAGTAATCGCTCGTTCGTTGTCCAGAAGCCGTGTTTTTCAGTGACAACGAGCCTGCCCGGACACTATTTTTGATTTATGACTGCGTCTAGAGTATCGCGCCGACCGCGCCGACCGCGCCGAGCGAGACTTCTGTAGAGAGCCGAACATAGAGAAGGACAGAATGAAATACGGATCGCGTGACCGAAGCGTGTCGCCGTCGCCGGACAGATCTGAGTCCCGTGTGTTTCATTTTTACAGACACTATGTACAATTGAAATTATATCGTGTTTGGTGTCATTTTAATCAGAAAAATGCCAGAAATACCTTCATGAAGGTCCTATAAAAAAATAATGTAAATTAAGAAGTTTGAACATTCGATTCATTCGAGTCAATGTAGTGGTGCTCACACCGATATACCCGAGCCGACATCAATCGTCGCCGCCCTGCGGAGCGACGCGGCGTTGACAAGCAGTGGAATGGGTAGGCACTGGACAACGACCCTGCCCACCATGCCAGACAACGAACGAGCGATTACTGTAATACTTACCGAATTCGCCTTGAAATCCTCTAATAGATAGGCGTAAAAAAATTATAGGTGTATTTGCAAAAAATTGGAGGTGACCTTGAAAAATCATGAAAAAAAAGAGTTGACAAAAGATTTGCTATAATCACGTGAAAAAGCTTCTTGAAACCATGCTATACCTGATAAAAACATTTTCGATCGGACTGCTGATAACAGAGTAATCTGTACTGGTCACGATTCGTGGTTCACTCTGTATAAAAATGCAAAACGCCGTATTTTTCAGCAGCACAGTGCAACGAGTGATAGTAAATTCGTCGTAAATGTTCGGAGCGGAGAAGAAACAGTAAGCGCCGTATAACGCGTTTGCGGTTGGAGAAGTGCGTGTTCCGTAGATATACAATAGATAGCCGACGAGAGCTGTCATGAAAGTTATGGTTTGTTTGGCGCGAAGTCGCCCGGTTACGCAACGCCGACGGAACTGTACTCGCGAGAACGTCGTGACGCGAATGCTGGAAATTTCGCAAAGGGAATTGATATCCGGCAACCGTACCCGCAATGTTTCGATGCTTAATGTTGCTCTGATCGCAATTCCCTGGCGTGCAACGAGCACCGAATCAATAACTGGTCCCTGTTTTTACTGCAACCACCGTGTCTCTGCCTCTGCAGCGCGCCGGCTATCAAAGATAAAATTGAAAGCCACAAAATGTTTTTTCTCCGGCACACTCGACGGTGATTTCGGGGGCTTGCTATCCGTTCGTTTCCATTTTTCCATGTTGTTTACCACCGCTGATAGTTTTTTATTCCGTGATTCCTAATTTATTACCCTTGTACAGAGCGATGCAACCGTATCAAATATTCGTGGCGCGCGTCAAGAGATTCAAATTTCATAGAACATCGATTCGAAAAGTATTGGGACACTAAATCCCTTATTCTCCAGAAATTAACGATATTTGTGGCGAATTTATGGACTCATTTTCAAGCCTGAAACCTCTACTTTTATTGAATTCAAGAAGTATTTTAAAATCTCATGTACGATTTGAAAATAAAACACGAACGAATACATTTTAACCCTTTGCAGTCGGAGTTATTTTCATTTGAAAATTAAACATTTCTTCGGACCTATATAGGTTATTCGGAAAGTAATTTCGTTTTTCGATATTATGTAATTGGTTCGTAAAAATTTCATGCATACGGTTTGCAATAGTTGGATAAATGTCAGTTGAACGTTGGTCTCGAATTTGCATCGGTGAATTGGTTGAAACGCGTTGCATAGAAGCAAAAGTGGACATCGTATTATAAACGGTACGTGACTGTCAAACACCATGAATTTTCTGATTTTCGAGTGTATAAAGCGTTCTGAGCATTCTTCGGAATCACAGTGAGATCTTATGAGCGATATCAGTATTCTGGCCATTCTGCTTCGAACCGATAGAAATCAGGACGCTCTCAGGATCCAGGATGTTATCAGGACTCGGCGAACGATTGATCTCTTTCTAAAAGGAAAATCGATCTCATTTCGAACTCGATAGACAATTGTCTATACATTATTTAACATAACAATAGATTCCCGTGGGACTATATTGTGGCGCACGAAACGCACACATCGAATTGAATAAAATCACGAGCGGTACATTGATTGTGCGACCCGTTTTAATTATTGAAATTTCTATACGCCATGTGTTTTCGATTATAAATAGTACGCGGAATTGTATACATGTACTTGTTTATACAGGGTGGGGCAAAAGTCGCGAAAAGAAGCGATTCGAAATAAGAATAATTTAAAAAATATTTGACTTAAAATTTATTTCTTTTCAAAATATTGGGTTGGAACGAAAGTTCGTAGCGTCTGTAAATTAAAATTGAAAATTTGAATTTTTCTACATTTCGCAATTTCTTTCAAGGATTTATAATATTCGAACTACTTCCCCGATTATTTTATTACAATTCTGAAAGAGATTCTGACAGATATCACAGATATCAGTGAGAGTATTACATACGTAGTTTGTCACACGACCGTAGAGGTCAATTACAAACCGCGATGAAATCGATCGTGATAAGGAATTGGAGAATTAAGTGTTTTCTAGATCACCTAATACCGCGACGCTCGTAACAACAGCGAAAACTTCGGATGTAAACAGAGTCGTAAACCAGTTTAATAAAAGAGGAGCGATCATTAAACTGCTTCTTCATCAGCACATCAGATTTTCATGAGAACCTATCCATCCGGAGAAGGAAGCAACACGAAAATCGAAGGCCGAGATACAGCGGTCTTATAATCTTTTATTCCGTTTGGGACTGTAAGTTTCACGGATACTAAGTTCGCAACCGATATAAAATAAAAACTGTGCTATCTCATAAATGGAACGCAAACAGAAAGAAATTTGATTTCGTTTAAAGTGAAACGGAACGAAGGGGATCGAACGGATTACGAACGAAAGTTCGAATCCCATCGAGTTCGAATGGCTTAAAGGGCACAATAAGCAACATGATGAAGGTCCCGTCGGGTAATCGAAGCAACTAGAACTTTTTCGAAATTCCTTTGAGAACAGACTCGAGAAGAAATTCTCAATTTCTTGGTTAGAGAGAGAGAGAGAGAGAGAGGAAAGTTTGATGTGATACTTCGCGGCGCGTTCCCTGTGCGTGAAACCAAACGAGAAATTACGGTATGAGGGAAACATCGAAGTTTCCCCTTTCGATTATTAGAAGTTCGCGGGATACGGGTTTTGTGCTAAAAGTTAAACGAACCAACTACTTTAGCGTTTTATTTCCTTCGAGTAAACTTCGTATCTTGTAGCTCGTCGGGAGAATCATAAATCGTTAATGTCGATGGCGCTTGATTGATCGATACGCATTCCGACTGAAGATAAATCAATATATTTTTAACACTAACCGTACCGAGCACAACATGCGACTGCTATACATTGTTTCATAAAAATCACAACACTGAATCTATTTAAATTTCTTGCAATTTTTATAACAATATATATAAATGTTGCTTGAATGAAGAAATTCATTTAATAATTTCTAATGGAATTATCCTTGCAACTTCACAATAATTATAAAGTAAAAAATAAGTGACACCGGTCATTTGACCGGTCGTGGCACGGTTAGTGTCCACCAGCTCGAAATAAGAAATTGATCAGTGAATTGTATTTGATAAATTAATGCGTGGGAATATACATGGTTTAAAAATTAATCTGTATCTCGAGTATTATTAGCCAATTTTGCTAAAAAATTAGGTGGTCAGATGGTCAAGGGAATGCTTGTCGACATATAGTTGTGAAAAGGAATTGTTACGAACATTAAATAGCTAGAGATAATAAATTTATCAATAATTGTTGTCACGGCGATTGATGTCGATCGACATTCGATGGGGTGGGGAGAGTTGCGCATCACTGCGCGCCTGAGCTCAGCGAGAGCGCTCAGTCAGTCAAGTCAGTCAGTCAGTGGGGCCGGAGCGGCCGGCAGAAACGGTCGGGCTCCGGGATGCTCCGGGACTAGGGGGTCCATCACGGAATAGCCAAGAACAGGCGTGATAGAGGGCCCGAAATTCGAAGATTGGCAGGAGAAATGCAAAAAGCAGGGCCCTGTCCCGCTTTATTAGTTCGGGAATTAACACATTGACTGCCAACTACGAGATAACTCGTAGTTTGCGTTATTGCCTAGGATGCCAACTACGAGTTATCTCGTAGTTTTTATATGATTTTCGATTAAATTGGCTTCTTACACCGGAATCCTGAAAAGTACCGTGGCAGTCAACGTGTTAAGAGATTGGTAGGGGCAGCCCATTGGCTGTCCCGGGAATTAGGTTTTTTAATGGGTATGGGCAGCCCGAACATCCGACACCTAAATCCCACACTACCCCCTTCTGAGGTGTGCGTAATTGCACTTTTCCTACATCCTTAAGAAAAAAAAAACAGGCGGTCCACCAGGGGTCATCCAGAGCTACACTAGCGTATGTGAATGAATAATACTACAAAATAAACATCAATATTCAATATTTGTTGTACCCAATATTCAAATGTTCAATATTTGTCGCACTGATGGGAAACATTTCTAATGAACAAAGTTCCTGTTATAGGAAAATTGGTATTGTCATGTTCTATAAGTGCTACTCGGTCGAAAACTTTCCTTCAACTGTTTTCATCGTTCTTTAAAAAAGTTAGGCGATCTATATTTTAACATATTACCGACCGATGATTATTGCATAATTTTGAAAAATCTTTGGTTCATGGCTAAACACTTTTTAATGGAACCCTCAACAGTGACAGCAATTTTCACTGTGAACTAACAAACAAAAGAAAATTTCTATGCTTTCTTTTGGTACAACACAATTATTGAAAATTTTATTAATATATGTTTTCGGTAGATAAAGTGTTAAATAGAACCTATCAAAAAGTTTGCCTGCGTTTTCCAAAATTTTACTCCCATTAACGTGCAAAGTAGGCCGAGTACCATTTCCAGTATTAATCCATCACCAGTACACAGGAGTGTGTTAAAGAATTCTTTGCGATGGAAGAAGAGAAGTTTCTTCGTTCTTGTTCGTACTTTATTCTGCGGAAAGGAGCCACGGACAGGATCGAAATAACACTTAATGGCCAAGTTCCCAGGTGAAATAGTTGTCCAACGAAAACAGATAGGCGGTGAGACGAACTTTTTTGGTTTCATCAACGAAACAGCCGGACGAACGTTTATTTAACGGAAAAGTCGACCATCTCCGAGTTTCGTGCAGAGTTTGATGGAAAATACCGGCGCGGCGGATTGATTCGGCTTCGGGAAAGAAGGTCAAGATGAAGGAAGCTCGACAAGCGTTCCAAAGGCGCGGTGTGATCTTTATCGGATACAAAAACATCCTTCGTCATCCTTCGACTCGTTAAAATCTGTGTCAACGTTCATTAAAGACGGTAATGATCCGCCACCGACGAAATTCATTCAATTGACTCTTTCGGCCTTTGCCTTCCAGTCTCTTCCTTCCTCGGGTCATCGTGCCGCCGACGGCCATATTAATTATGTCAACAGACATACGAACAATTTTCTGAATTTCATCGCAGAATAAAAATGTTCTGTATTGATTACGGGAAGCAGGAGTAAAATAAAAATTGATTTAATCCCTTAACGATTTTGTTGCATTCAAAACAACATTACAATATTCTTAAATTTTTCTCATCTTTCCCTGTTTTATATTTCACCCAGCTAATTTCTCCACAAATGCATAAAAATCCGCAGTCTAATTATAAGATTATGAAATTATTCCGAGTCCTTGAAAAAAGCCAAACTCGTTCTGTCTACTTTGGTAAAAGTTACTGCATTTTTAACGGTGTATGGAGCCAATCTTGATCGACTCTATTTCATTTAAATCAAATGCGTAATAATAATTAAGATTCCTTTTATTTCTCCTGCAATGCTTTGCCTTATCGTAGCTATTAAAGCCCTTCGCAGCATGCAAAGACAAAATTTTATGGTTTCATCTTAGTCTTATGGTTTTCCAATGAAAGCAATGGTAATGAAACTTGAAAGGATACTTGCAGTATGAAATCACACAGAGATGTTACAAGTATAATGTATTGTACAATAGAATGAACATTTCCAAAGCTATAATGCAATTAGAGTTGAAACACGAAAGAAATCATGTTAAGTTGCTTTTTTCTTTCGAAATTTCACAAGTTGAAAAAGATTGTTTCCGCATTCATTTTAATGAGGCCTCATAAAGGTGGTCGGTGCTGTAACGCTACGAAATGAAAAATATAAAGAGAGCGTAATTACGGGTGATTAATCAATATTACGAATTATCACGAATTATAAGAGGAAAATTGTTGCCCATTATGCGTTTAATTCGCGATTTCGCACAAAAATGTTTTACGCTGCCCCCGGCGGCGCGGCGCGGCGTTTCTCAATTATTAAAATCCGGGAAATATTGATTCAGCTGCGGGTTCTGGAAAAGAAAACATAATACAATCTGATTGTTGAAATAATGGAGAAGGACCTGCGTAACCGGTCGGCGTGAATTAATTCCATTCATTTCGATATTCGCCAAACCAGATATTCGTGGTAATTTCGGTTCTGGCAATAACCAATTAATGTATAGAATTCTTCATTCGTTTATCTGTATGATAATAGGCATAACTCGATGTTTGCCGATAATTACGATTACCATCTGCCGTTCGAAACTATCGATACAAGAGCGAAACGTTACACCTGGGAAATAATAATGGCCGGCCCGCGGAAGGTCGTCGAATGAAATCGTTTTTCCACGGTATTTATTACATTTATTACAGTACGGAGGGTAGCCTGGATTTTTCCCTCGGTTTTACTTTCCGTTCGTTTCGGGCGCAGTTCCGTGGTTCCGTTTCTAGAGCTTCGGGATTTTTCCTCCCTTTCGAATTTCGAAGTTCCAGCTCATGGCGATCTAGCGAGCCCTTCAAAAGTTTAAATTGGCGGCTAACCGTTTTCCCTCCACCATCGTGCTTAACACATTCTTCGTGCCTCGCCGACATATTTGAGAGCTCGAATTTAATTGCAATGTTATTCGCCCGGAGCGTCTGTGCAGTTTGCTTGTTCTCCTTGTTAAAATTCGAACGAAGCCTGAATGATTCTCAATTCCAGTGCCGGGGCCACTCGAACGGCATTGTTGGCACCATTTAATTATTTCGCCTTTCTTCAAGATAGACATCGTAATTGCTTCGTTCTGCGTTCTGTCGTTACGAGAGACGCGAACGACATGTATTTTACAACGAGGTTTCCATTTCCCTTTTAGTTCCACAGGTCTGACTAATAGGGAAATCAAATTAATGTGTTCTAATTGGAACAAGTATTGTAAAGTCAGCAATGCAGCTTCCATTCAAAGCTCAATGAATCGACCCAAAATCGTGGTACATCAATTTTTGGAAAATCATTGTAGAATTCATTCGTTCATGTACAATTATTAGAAATTTACAATTGATTTTCTGATGTAGTACGCTTATGGGTTTTGCATCAATACTCTGGCATATTGTTCAAACTGTGAAATTCATAATTCTTCGTGATAGACATCGTAATTGCTTCGTTCTGCGTTCTGTCGTTACGAGAGACGCGAACGACATGTATTTTACAACGAGGTTTCCATTTCCCTTTTAGTTCCATAGGTCTGACTAATAGGGAAATCAAATTAATTTGTTCTAATTGGAACAAGTATTGTAACGTCAGCAATGCAGCCTTCCATTCAAAAGTCAATGAATCGACCGAAAATAGTGGTACATCAATTTTTGGAAAATCATTGTAGAATTCATTCGTTCATGTACAATTACTAGAAATTAACAGTTGATTTGCTGATATAATACGCTTAAGGATTTGCATCAATATTCTGGCATATTCAAAGCTGTGAAATTCATAACGGGGATAATAGAATTTTAACAGCAATAGAACCTGTCTTTCGCATATGATTTCATAGAGTGAGTGAAATTAATGCTCACATATAGTAAGATTCATCATGCATGCACTACTCTATTGTTCCAAAACATATGTGATTTACTGCCTGTTCCGTTGAAATCATCTCGACCTACATATGGATCACGAATAAGTAAATGTGTTAAATCATTCTCCACAGTATTATTTTCAACGATTTCCAAATTCATTCAACTGCGAAATAAATTCAACGATATTACGATTCAATCTCTAATTTCATAATCGAATACTATGAAATTGTATACTGTGAAATTGAAAGTCTACAAGTTTCATGTAATTTTCTAAAGAAGCTTAAAAATGTTGAAGATTGATCATTAATTCTTGGTGTATACAAGGAACTATGAACATTTATTCATAGTATTTATACGTGAACAGCAAAAATTTACGTGAACGTGTAAATCGAAGAGATTAAGAGTTTGAAGAGGTTAAATTGAATGAAAATGTCTTTCCTTCGACAGTACGACTGAAATGATGATGAGAAATCAAACTTTATTAAATCCCATTTGAGCCTTTGTTTCATGATTTATTTTATTACCATTCTCGCAAGTATGGAGTCATTATCGGCCATTTTTAAGTAGAGATGAAATTATATATTCATAAAGACGGGTAATATATCTTCCTTCAATTAATGGACCATACGGAATATTCATATTTATATTTCGAACCACATTTTATAATCTTGAAAATTGACATATTTTCCAACAAATTAAACTTTATTGGGTTGGCAAGAAAGTAATTTTTCGATATTTTAAGGTGAAATAGAGCTTAATTTTTTTATTCAAACAAAAAACTTTAATGAATAAGATATTTTCCCTTTTGCTCGATGATCTTTTGCCAAAAAGAATAAATAACAAATATTTTATTGATTAAAGTTCATCGCTTGAATAAAGAAATTCGGTTTTACTTCACCTTAAAATACCGAAATATGCTTTTTTGCCAATCCAATATATACATAATTATAATATTATTTTTAGATCCGAAATGTTTCACGCACGTATTATTTGTTTGAAGTTCTAATGGCGAGCGTTCGAATACTTTCGCGAGCGAGAGCAGTCTAAATTGATTCGTCCATCGGTTCGCATATTTCCCATGAGCTCTGGCGATATTAAATCATCAGTGGATATTTGGCGATCGTAAGCGGCGTATCGACCACACAAGCATTCCGATCGTAAACTATGCAATAGCAGATACCATAAGCGTATCGAACACAAGCGATCTCCTTGCAGGATAGGAGCAACGTCTTCCGATATGCAACTGACCGCTCGCGCGAAGCGTTTCGCAATGCTCGCGCGAATTTAATACCTTTCGTTTCTCTTCTCCTCAGCGGGATGATCGAGTATCTCGGAACTTCCAGTTCAATTCTGTTTATTGCGACATAAAAGAGCCCTTAACGCGAACGCGAGGGTGGAACGAGTTCCATAAAGGGACCGAAAACTTTTCTCCCCCGCGCGTTTAAACGACGATTTCGACCGTAGATCATGCGAGCGAACGAACGGATGAACAGTGCCAGCTACGCAGTTTACGCAAAAGCAACGAGGAAAAGAGCACGGGGGCTCGAACGGGGAAAACTTTCGACAGGACATTTGTTACGCGATGTATGATTTTCGAATTTCGAAGATGAGAATTTCCGGAAATCCCGATTTGATGCTCGCTCCCCCAGAGAGCGTTCACAGCCGAACGAGAAAAAAAAGAAATCCGGGTGGCTGTTTGTACATTGTACAAAAATTATTCGCAACCAGAGAGTTTGGTAGAAAAAGAAGTCCAATGTGTGCCCTCAGCTGATGGTCCGATTCAGGTTTTTATGAATTAGCGATCGAGAGCTTTTATGTCCGCGTGGAGAGCGGCCAAATTTCCTGACCATTTTCGACGCGGGTTTTTTGTACGCTCGTGGTTTGTGTGCGACTATGAACCACCGCAAACTAGGACCGATATAGTCACGCGTCGATAGCGTTCTATTTATTGTCGAGGAGCTAGTCGCGCCGACACGGAGATTGCTGACCGGTTTGCAATCACGCGACATTTTCAACCCCGCGGGACTAATATTTAATAAAGAAACAAATTTTACTTAATAAGGTAATCATCTTTAATGAAGTGCAACAATATTTCTAAAATGTTTGCCTGTTCTATGTTTGATCCACTCATTTTTATCATAAATGCATGAAATCCGAGGAGTATACAGTTTTAAAATGATGATTGCGTGTTTTTTTGTAATTGAAAATAAAACACCTCTTAGTGAAAGATTTCGAAACGACAGATGACTTGTAAAACATCTCCAACGAACAAGTTACCCATTTCATTGGAACACGGGTTCCACTTAATTCTTTGAGAATACAATTTTACAGATAAGAAATCGGATTTTATCAAAAGAAGATTTATTCGAGGAAAACAATTCCATGGCTTATAAAATCGCGCGACCTACATCTACGTAGGATCTTAGGAAAATGAATCAAAGAAAAAGGATAAAAGGTTTCCCTCGACGCTTCTCCGGGGTCTGTGGGGACCTAATCACACATTTATCTGATTCGAAAGAATATTCTTAGAATATCAGATTCCCTTTGGCCGGTTGAAATTATGAAATGTTTTACAGATTAAAATTTGTCTTGAACGAGTTAAAACAAAAAATGTATTAAGAAATAAATACGGATGAAGAGAAATTTCCAATTAGCCTCAGCTTTTTACCGCAGAAGTTTCTACCGCAACTTTCGACGTTTGAGAAGCTAACCAAATAGGGTTTGGAGGATCACGGAATAATAGGGATGCAATCTAGCTAGCTATGTTAGCGCTAAAAATTTCCATCGATATTCTAGCAAACGCGCTCTCCTCGCTGGTATATAATTCCATACAGATGAAGAGCCTCCGTGCGCAAAGGGATACGCGGAACATGTCGTTTTTAAAAAGCAGAAAATGCAACGAACTCGCTATGACTCGGGCCGACATCAAAGGACTATTTTTGCAATTCCCTAGCGCCGTGTATCCTGTCACGTAACAATCGGCGAGAAATGGTACACAGGTGACTAGAAAGTTGTAAAAATTGACGTCCTATATCGGGCCACGTGCCTCCCGGGCTGCTTTGTACTGATTCCCGAAAGCTTTGATGTTCGATCGCGCCCCGCTATAACATGTATCTCAGTACTATAAAACCAACGTAAAAAGTTTCAAAAAAACAACATTGTACGAAAGTAAATGCAAAAGATTGATGCGTAGCTTCAAAGCTTCGCTTTTTTCCAGTGTACTGGATAAATATCACGTGTAAATAAATAAATCAAGGCAGGAAGTGGTGAAACGAAGTGTGCAGCAGGCGATTTGAAAAAAAATATGAGATGCAAATCGGTACTTCATTTAGAGGATGTTCTCTTCATTTTTTGGCTTGAAGTGTGTATACGTATTAGAAGGGTTAATTAAAACTCCTGCGAGCAACTTCAAAGAGAAGACGATGTCGACATGTGAGACGAAGGATCTCTTTGAGTGTATCCTTACAGTCGCTTGATACGACAGTTTTATATATTTTATACAATTTCATACAATTTTCTCGAACAGGAGACAGTGTCTACGGATGGTATATAAAGAAAAATTATTTATGCAACTGACTCCTTGCTGTACGATTTCCTTATAACCTTCCCTGTGTGTAAAAATTTGCTAGGAATGCTTTCTGTGATATGTTTCAGATTTTTTAACTTTGCACTTGGTTGTCCCCTCTGAGGCACCACTGAAAATTGTTTACATTATTAAATGTATCATGTAAACATTCAGGCATTGTATGAGGTATTACACCAATTTCATATCCATAAAATTTCAAAAATCATAGGGAATGGAAATATTCTAGAATATTTCATATTTCGGAAGAAATGTTTAATTTTCCAGTTAAAACAGCTCCGAGTGAAAAGGGTTAAAGTATTGTATACTTGTCTTTTAAAAATCAATAAAATTTCAGAAATACGTCGACAAATTGTTTCTTTCATTTTGCTCCAACAATTAACATTAGAATAGCAGTGCGTAGAGTGAAAGTTAGAGGCAACATTGATTTTTTGAGATAGTGGCGAGGAAGGTACGTGTAGTAGCAAGGCGCGGAAAAGACAAAAGGTTTCCACAGTCAGATCATCATCGCGCCGAAGTTGCTTTACAACTTTTAATATCGTAAATTCCGCACCTTTTGGCCAGACAGCATTGTCCGCGTGAGCCGCTCGTTTCAGAAACAATGGGTAATGTCGAGTATTGGTTGCACAGCGAATAGCTGGAAGGTCGCGGAACATTCAAGCAACAGCGTCTGAATCTGGCATCGCACACGCCCGAGGAAAAATGTCGCGAGCAGTGCCCTCAAAGAATCGCGACGAAAAAGAATACAAATTCGAGTTCACAGAGAAAAAGACGGCCGACGCGTCGATTAAAACCGTCACGCATTTGTGAACAGCTCGTATAAAACCTGCAATGTGCCCCCCGCGTTTTATTCACGTTATTAACGTCGGCGAAAGTGTCATTGTGAATACACTCGTCCGACGATAAAATATATTGCTACACCTGCCGCGAAAGCATCGACTCCCCTATTCGCGTTCGCATTTTTATGAAACTACGTGTGCACTAGGGTTTAAATTAAGAGAGGTGCACATTCGAGATGTTTATCCCTGGATTGGAAAAGAAATGGATTTTTTATAAAATATGTCTGAATAAGTAAATACAGGGTGCGTAAAGCCAAATGGAAATTGTTTATAACTAGACTGCGGATGTTTATGGAATTTCCAATTTTTCTAGGCACATTTTAAGAAATTGGAATCATGCAAAATCTTGTTTTCTTTGTTGGTAGTCTTTTTAGATATGATACAAATTAAAATCGTACTAAATTCTGTCGTATCTTATATCCTAGCATTTTTTGAAAATTTTTAGAAGTCATAATTGCATAAAGATCTTAAAGGTTTTTTTATATTGGCACCTTCGACTCGCCGAGAAGAAAAAAAGTTTGAAAGGAGCCATATGTCGCAAACAAATAGTTACGGAGATAGAAGCTGTTGAAGTTTTTGTAAAATTTGATTGCGTCTTTAAAAATATTTCAATGAAATTTGTATGTATGTACAATAATTGTAAATAGCATGTTCTCTCTGGCGACCCAACACGTTGCACGGCATTGTACGTTGTGTCAACACTTGTGGCAGTCAACAGCCGACATTCCACGTACGTTAACTCGGCGTAAGTGGTTAAAAATGAGGGAGAAATCGCGAAGTGAAGGAAATATAGGAGTTGTAGGAATTCTCAGTTAAAAACAGGTGGCCGATGCGCGTAAGAACATAAACTTGACTCTTTCTACACTGTTCTGGCCAGTCCTCGTCTGCTCTCTCTCTCTTTCTCTCCATCTTCCTCATAGACAAACACGCATACAAGGAAATTCTCGAGTCGGATTGGATTCGATTCAAACACGAGAAGGAAGCTCGCTTACGTACCGGCCATTGGTCTCGATTCGAGGAAAACGGCACTCTAACCACTCGCGGCTCGTATAGAAATTGAATATCGGTGCGAGTCCGTCGGACGAACCGGAGGCTCCATCGAATTTCAAGTCCGCCATCGCCGCTCTCGTGGAAGCGAGTAGGATGGGGTTGGACCCGGCCAGATTATGAATATCATGATTCCTCGTTGCGGCAAAAATTGGGAAAAAATAACGGTCGTGGAACGCCGGAACGTGTGCGCGGGCTCAAGTTGCTTTTGAAAGAAGCTCGCCTCGAGTAAGAAGCGTGCAACGGTGCGCGGTACATTGTGGACGATTTTTCCCAAAACTGAGAAAAAATGGGACTAAACAATTCTCTAAATTAATCAGGTCCAATTTCATTGGATGTAACTATGCAAACATTCACCCAGAAGTATTCATACACATAAATCGTTTGAATTAACCCTTTCTACTCGGAGCTATTTTAACTGGAAAATTAAACATTTCTTCTTTTTTTTCTATTATAACTACAAAATTAAACATTACTTCTTTTTTCTATTTTAACTACAGAATTGAACATTTCTGCTTTCTTTTTATTTTAACTAGGAAATTAAACATTTCTTTCTTCTATTTTAACTAGAAAATCAAACATTTCTTCTTCTTTCTATTTCAACTAGAAAATTAAACATTTTCTTAATTTTATGGATAGGAAATTGGTATAATAACTCATACAATACTTACATGTTTAATAATTGCTTAGATACCAACATATCTAATAATGTAAACAATATATTAAATAATGGTACAGCAATTTTTAGTGGCACCTCGGAGTCACCACTCGAGTGCTAAGAGTTAATTTTACAAAAGTTTTAAATGTTGTACGGAGATTTTTTGGACAGCCACGGAAAAATTCTGTTATGCGCTGTAGTAACAGCAGCATCGAATTTCGTCTAATTTTCGAGGGGAATCAGGCATTGTGCCGCGCCGGTTGCTCAGAGAAAACAACCAGCGAATTTCTGGCCGCGTTTCTTACTGTTTATCGTGGTTATGGCGAGTAAATTGTTGCGCCCGCGGAAATTGGAATTAGCGATGTCAGCGCAGACGAGAACAAGGAAACGGGGAAGGGAATGTTTACCCAATTAGCCCGTGCGCAATGTGCGCGTGCCATGTACGAAACTAGTTTTCAACGGCTACGGAATTGAAAATAATTAGCGAGCCGGGCGGAAACGCAGCGACTCCCAGTCTCTATCGCGCAAAAAAATTTAACCGTTCCTGTGGAAGCTCGTGGCTAGATGATAGTGGGGGTTAATTCGCCGAATACTGCCTTGGGATCGACCGTTTTCGCGTTTTCCAATCCGGTTCACGAGCTTCCGGCGTTCCCGATCTCGCACAAGGGTGTCTTCTGGTCGAAAAGTATTTCCCATTGCAGTTGACCTTCAACGATCTTGAATGATCTTGGATACCGATGGATAATCGAGACTCGAGTGACATAATTAAAATGTACATTATAATTCAAAATAAATTTTTTATTTCTGAAAATTTATTTCACTTCATAATATAATCATATTTAAACGCATACTGTATATGGAAAAGTATACCGTTCTAATTTGATAAACGGAGTTTACCATCAAACGTCCTCTACGCGTCCACCTACAAAAAAACTGTTAATAGATTATCGACCGGTGATTATTGCATAATTTTGAAAAATCTATGGTACATGGATAAACACTTTTTAATGGAACCTTCAATAGCAAACAGCAATTTTCATTGTGAGCTAACAAGTCACTCTCAATAACGTCATCTAATAGTTTCACATTTAAGATTGCAATGTAAAAGAAAATTTCTATGCTTTCTTTTGGTGCAGCAGAATTATTGAAAATCCTAATATTAATAGGCTTCTGGTAGGTAAAGTGTTAACATGGAATAGAGTTATTCAGGTGACCTGTTTTAGGGGTGCCTTACCCTGTACATGCAAAATCTGAAAATGTCGAAAGACGCTTCAGACCAGAAGACACCCACTACTGAATCGAGGGTCGGCCCGGCAAACAATGCTCGAGAAAGCATGATTAAGCGATGTCTGTACGCATCACATGTATGTACGCCGAGCAAAACGTTAGATCGGCTATACACTGACTGAAGTAATGTACCGTGCAATGTAATACGATTCGCAAGTTCCGACGCGGATGTGATTGATGACGTGGCGATTCACGGCGAATCGGTTTCCCTACAGCGAGCACGAAAGCTTTTGTATTTTTCTATAATGTTCGCGTTATACGTTCGAAAAACTTGTTTTGCAGTACGGGCCTTGTACCAATTTGCGTGCGATGTATGCTGCATTGAATTGAAATTTTACAGAAAAGTAGTATATGATGTACACTACCAGCGAAAAGTTTGGAATCACTTAGTGATTTTTGTAAAAATCGAATATATCGATAAATTTTGAATTGATCCATCGTTATAATATCAAATATTAACTAGTTGAGTAATATTTCTAAACAGATTTTAGCATTTTCTTATGTCCATAATGCTCTTGTATAGTTTATACACTTATTATTATTACATTATTATTATTATTACACTTATTATTATAGTTATTACATTTTTCTGGAGGGACATCTTTGGCAACTTCTACAAGAAGCATGGAAAAATATCAAATTAGAAAGATTCGAAAAACTAATTGCCAGGATGCCCTGAATATGTCAGGCTGTTATTAAAACTAAAGGCGATTGTTTAATGAAAGAGCAATTTGAAGAAAAATACGCATTCCTTGATAAAAAACAAAATAATACAAAATGTAAAACATACTGCTCGTAAGTTTTTTCACAACTTAATCTTCCTTGGCTGTTCTAAAGGTATTCAGTTCTTCTTATAAACCTTATTTCCCTGAATTTACGCAGTGATTCCAAACTTTTGGCCGGTAGTGTATGCAATGCGCGGGTTTTTAAAATCATTCGTTTAAAATAAAATCGTTCGTTTCGGAATAGAAATAAAGCGGAGAAGGGTGCAGGTGTACACACATGTCCAGTGTGAGTCGACATTTTTAAATTGCCAGTTTGTGTGTGAAAATATGCATTATATTTTATAATATTAATTTTTTATTTTGAAATATATTTTAAATATAGCACTGAAAACCTATAGGGAGGTGTTGGGAATAAAATTGGAAAAAATTCGAGTTGCAAAGAGTTAAAAAGTAAAGGCAGAATTCATTTGAATTTTTCAGCACGTGCACGAGTGAATAAATTCGTTTAACAATTTCTAATTGGCGCATCTCTGTAACATCAATAATTGTAATATAAAGAATGTTGGTCATTTGGCCGATTGTGGTCAGCGTTAATCGTGATAGAAGCGACTATGCTGAGGGAATAGTCGTAAACAAAATGTCGGGCGAGCACGCTGTACACACGATACCTGAATTATTCCCAGCACACCGCGTAGATCGTGGCCGTTAAAAAGCAGAATTGTTGTAGAAATAGTGTCGACCAGTATCGACTGGCGGAAAACGCAAAGTCAACGTCACGCGTGGTATCCTGCTGCCTTTCGATCAATCTCGCCGGTTTTTTTCAACAGTTGGATATTTTGTTGTTCCGAAAACAAGAATTCCCTTTTTTTTTTTAAATTGTTATACGTGTTTCCAGAGCTTTCGAAAATCGCAGAAATCCACGGGACGAACAAGGAAAAACGATTGAAGAGCACTTCTGAATGGAAACCTTGATGAACGTGGGATTTGATAGATCCAGATTCAGCGTGAACAAACGTGAATCCACCACGGTATTAATGCTCGCGAACGAATGTCATATAATATTATTAGTTCCAACATTAATAGCTGCGTCGGAACGATTTCGGGATTCGCAATTACCCGTAAACGTTATTATTAATTTAAATTGATCCATGAACTCCAAAAGCCAAAATTTCGTTCGATAACGGGAATTGTGCACCGGTGTGGTGCGTCGCGTTTTACGAGTGTTTTCGCATAGCGAATTATCTACTATTTCACTATTTTTCCCGGTAAAACCCAGGCCTCTATATTCGCAGTCCGATGAAATGTCGCTGCGCTACGCTACTTCAAAAACTCGGAATTTATACAACGAAACTATCATGGAACACTTCTTATATTTCCACGATTCGTCGATGATGATTCTCCAATCTCGATTGTTGTATTAAATGCGCTTTAACTATAAACGCACCATTATTTTCAGAAGTATCGTATGTACGAGAAATGTGTTAACATGGAAATTATATGGTACAAACGAGCGCGTGTTTGAACTGAAACGAACATTTTACCACGTTTTTTTGTCATATTATTAAAACGTTCGCTGGTAACGTCGCACACGCGCGATAACCCACCATTTTGTGTTTCGCATGAAGAAAATCGAATTAATTTTACGCATATCGTTATTTGAAATTATAACGCACAGCACGATATTCGGAGAATTTATTATTTCCCTGTAACGGTATTTTTGTTCGTGTTTTATAAGAGGACTCGTTGCGTTTCGTAGAATTTGATAACTAGAGCGTGGATCTTTATGCAAAATATAAGTTTTGTGCATTAATTTGAAGAAGGAGCCACGTAAAAAATTCTTTCTTCCTTTCAGAATTTTAACACGTTGAAAATTGTAAATTCATGTTTCTAAATTCTTTTAATCTTTATATTTTAAATTGTGCCTACCCATTTTTGCCATAATTAGAACTATTCATATACTTTTCAATCGCAGTTACCTAGAGAGTTATAAACGCGCTCCACCGAAATTCTACATAATTATTTAGCAGCTAATGTGAAATGTTAGATGTTTATTGAGTTGTGTAACTGTAATAAGTCTATTCGCATCAGTTAGCAACATCGGTTCGCAAATCAAATCAGTATGATTTCTAACACTGGCTTGTTTTGACTGCGATATCGATATGTATCGAATTACGTATGGTTGCGTGTTCTGTATCTGTGTATCCGTTTTCTCTCAATGTCCATTCGGCAAGGTGCATTGTTGATACGAGTAAACTAAACATTCATTTTTACGTGATGATTAGACTCTGGATTTGATGCATTTATGATAAGAATGAGTAAGCATAATCTAAAACAGTGAAGGAATTAGAAGACTTTTAGAAAATTGTTAGCTAAAGTTTTGAACAAATCTAGTTGTGGCTGTGACCAGAGCTGTGGGAGAAATAATATTTTAAATAGTAAATAGTAAATAATCCTATTTATTTTAAAGTATGTGTACAACTTTGAAAATTAAATATTTTATTCGATGTAGTAATTTTTGAAAATAAAATAATTTATTTGAGGCAGTAAAATTTTTGAAAATACTATTTTATTTAAAGAATATTGGAAATATTTGTATTTTGTCTCTTTATTTTCAATTTCAATTTTAAATATTATTGCAGAAAGTAATGGTTTCGATACATTTATACGTGTAAATCGTTTCTTAATGATAAGATACACTGTATATTTATGCGGCTTCTCACAGTATTATAACAATATAAAAAGTTAAATATTGTATTTCGTGTTCCAGATTGTTAAATTAGAAATATTTTATTTTATGGATCAAATTGTTGAAATAGAAATATTTTATTTTCAGGTTCAGATTGTTAAAATAGATATATTTTATTTTCGAAATTGTATATCTTATTTAAAATACTATTTTCTTTAAGCAAATATTAAATAGTCTTCTATTCGTCAAATATTAAATTCTAAAATATTAAATAGTAAAATTGGATATCTTATTTAAAATACTATTTTCTTTAAGCAAAATAAAACCTAAAATATTAAATAGTAAAATTGGATATCTTATTTAAAATACTATTTTCTTTAAGCAAAATAAAATCTAAAATATTAAATATTATTTGAAATATTTGTTTCGCCAAATAATGCCCATATCTGGCTGTCACGAAATCGTGAAGAGCGTCCGTCGTGCAAGGATTAACTGCGGAGATTTAAATTTATAAATAAATAGATGTTTCGTAGGAGCCCAGCACGATGCGAGTATCTTCTTGTGTTAGTCGCTAAGAACCTCCGCCGTTGACGGGGTTTTAACCTCGCAATAAAACGGGAAGAGCTAAGGAACGTCCGTTTTATTGTACTTTTCTCTTAGATGAAACACTGCACCTCGCCGTTACTCGATTCGAAAGCTCACCTTGTTACAGATAACGATTGGTTGGCGGGCAGCCGCGGCTCCCTTATCCCAGCATTTTCGACTGTCTCGGGCAGACACGACGTGAAAACTAGAAAAATAGAGCGCGATCGGATTTCGGAAAGAATCTTCTGGAACCACGGGGACGCCGCGCCGGTAGAGACCGAATCCGAATCGATGCGAAGCTTTCACGGCGAAGCTTCGCGTTCGGTGGCCCTGCCATGGACTGATTTAAATTTAGCACCGGCCAGCCTAAATACGAATCGTCGGAGGTTGTCCTCCTCGAAGAATCGCTGCTCGGACTAGGCCGAAACATTCACCTCCAACCGTTCAACCTTCCCCCGTTTCTCCGTTTCGATTAACAAGGCCGTTTCAGCTGTCGGTCGAATTATGCAATTATAATATAAACCTGGATACTAAGTTCTTCGAATTATTGAGTATTAACCAGTTAAATGCGTTCGATGTGTATACACGTCAATCCAAATCTCTATTGCGGTGTACAATAACCTTTTCAAGAATGAATTGTTACTTTTGATCAAATAAAAATGTAATCCTTCCTCGTTGTTCGTAAAATTTATAATAGGACCATTTGCCCTGCGTTCGACGTGTATACTCGTCATTGCTGGATTTTAATTCCGCACTGTGTGGAGGATTTTTCAAACTAAATTTCGCAGTTAAAAGATTAAACAAAACTGGTCGATTCTTTTTGCACATTCCATCTTTTAAACACAAATAATGAATTTACAGAGTCGCCATACGAGGAGAGGGAGCATGAATTGAGGGGAACAAGTTACCCCTCTCCTGTAGAAGGGGAAGGTGGAGTGTGGACGCACGCTTTTTCCCGATGTTTGCCGGAAAAACCCGAACAAAGTCGCCAGCTCCCGACTACCCTACCTCTCATACATTAACGAACAAAATAAAATTCTGTTTTACTGCACGACCGTAAAATTTACGTGAAAATATACATTTGAATAGATTCCGAATTTGCCGACAATATTATCATCGATATACCGCCTTACGAGGTAAAGGATTACGAATGAATGGGTCCGACTGCTCGGTACTTCCGGTGTGAAAACAATAGCCGTTTGTCTCTTTGCCTATCGAACGACCCTCGTATCATAAAGCCGCCTTTATTTACCAATTGCATTCGACGAGAACGATTCAGTCGGACTTGACGGGCGGTCGTGATCGGCGAAAAAAAAGAGAGTGCCGTCGAAATCCATCCGGCCAAGTGGGATACAGCTTTTTATCCCGCTCGATGCGAAGCCACTAAACGCGAAACAGTTAATTGGCAATCGGATTAACGCGGCGTGGAATTCAATATTCGCACGGCAGCGCGAGCTCCGTTCGTTTTTCGGCGACGGTTATTAACCAATTAGTTCTTTCCGTGACTTTCGTCGTATTTAATTGTTTCCCACCCCGGCTGTTCACGCGTGCGTTTAACGCTTCGATTTCTCTCTCTCTCTCTCTCTCTCTCTCGTTGCTCTCCGTTTCTCTCCCCGGACAACCCCTGTTTCTTTTGGGCCGCATTGCCACCACGGCAATGTCCGCGGGGCGCAGGGAATTATGCGACATCGTGGCGAACTTCTCGCGGCTTTACGCAATCTTCCGTGAAACGCGGCGAAAACTTTCGGCCAAGAATTCCGAGTTGCCGCAGTGATATAATGCAACGGGCTGTAATTTTCGCCGGGCACACACCGTTCAAAATTTCTATCCAAGTTTTACAATTCAACGGTCCTCCGTCGGCCGACGACCGATGTGAATCACGGTGAAACAATCGGAAAGTTAGCGTCGGTAACCGGTCCCGACCGGGGAGGATTGCGCGCCAGGGAAAACTTGGAGCTTTGCGCGAGCACGGACCGAGAAAAAACCGAATCGGGAACGGTAAACCCTGGCGCAGAGTGTCGCGTCACCGATTGCGCAGAACAGAAGTCAGTTTTGTTTTCTTCTTGCACACAGACCGTAAACTTACGGAAGATTTTGTAACACTTTGTTGCACGTTGGTGGGCGAACGTATTGGTACGGAATTTCCCAGATACTTATAAGTTATAACTAGATTTCTTGCATTTATGAGAAACATGCATCAAATGTCAGTAAAAACGTTTATAGAATTTGAAAGTACAGTCGTATTGTTTTCAACTTAATAACATTATTAAAAGAGGAAACAAATGTCATTTGAAGTAACTTTTTCCTTTGCGAAAATGCTCTGCGTAGCTTTATTAAGGAGTTATTAACGAAAAACGCGCACCACTCAGAGCACAATGGGCGGAGGCAACGGCAACGGCTCGGCCAATGGCAATGTCGCGCTCAGCAGGACCGGTCGCCGAGCCATAAGTCGTGCGCTTGGATTGGTTCGTGTTTTTCGTGAATAGCTCCTCAAAAAAGCCGCGGAGAATATTTTCACAAAGGAAAAAAATACTTCGAATTACCTCAACCACCTCTTTCAAGGTTCACTGACAATTTGGGACACCCTGTATAGCTCTGCCTGTGTTAACAGCGGTAAACCGAAGAGGTCCAGCGGAATCAACGAGAAACTCTGCGCAATACTTTCGCCAGTGGTATAGTTGAAACAAAACAGTCTGTGCGGCGGGGGAAATTGCTCAGCACCGCTCGAAGCGCAGCGTAGATCACGCGAGATTACGTTTAATCGATTCATGGGAATGCCCGGCGGCCAGCCAGGTAATTGCAAAGAGTGACAAGAAGTTACATTCTCGTTGGAATTTCCCGTGGTCCGGCCCGCGGGACACGCGCGCACCGCGTAAGGAAAATATTGTAATTTAACGTTGTCGCCGCCGGAAGAAAAAGTGGTCTTTGAGAACGTTTCCTTTTGCTCGCCGGCAGTTTGAAAAGTTTCTCTGTTGAACGGTCGCTCGGCGCGACGCGGACCTTTGTCCACGTGGAATTCAACGGACTCGTTCTCCCCGGCGCGGCCAGAGGCAGCAACGCGAGCATGGATTTCAGGGAGCCGTAACGCTTTAAAAACGTAATCCTCGTTAAATTATAATTTCGCGGCGCTCGCAGTGGTCCCGTTGGCCCGAGGAGTTAGCCCTCACTTTGAGGTGAACCGGTATCAGCGGCGACCAGTCCGGGTAATCATAGAACAGTCCGCGCTCTAATCAACTTCTAATTGCACCGCCAACTGAAACGCGACATTGTTTCACCGGTAATCCGTCCGGTCCCGCAATTAGTCTATTAACGCGAGACCAACCGCTAAACAACGGGATCTTTTCTTTGTATGAGGATAATCCGGAAATTCAGTTTTGTCTCACAATGTGCCTTGATCTTGAAATCTACTTGCAGTAGAACCTTCAAACATATAAAATTTAAGATTCAATCTCCACGATTTTTAATCCTCGCAAGATAAGGTCTAATAACACATAAATAATAAGGTGGGGTCTCTTAGATCCAGACAAATGAATTTCATAAATAGCCTCGTTTTTAATGAATTTAAGATAAAGAATAACACAGGATAAAAAGTATACGAACAGATTTAATTTTATTCATATAAAAATTCTTTTCGAAAATCTGAAGCTGGGGTCTCTGAGACCCCACATTACCTTGCGAAGGTTAAGGCACTTTAGCCTAACAAAAAAAATAATGTTCCGAACAAAATTTGGTCAGTGTTCAATGCTCTAATAATTGCACCATTAGAAATTTGAAGAAAAGTTTCATTTCAATGAATAGTCAAGGTCACCTTGACATTTTTCAAAATGAATTCAATGACTTTCTATACTATGACCTTGGGTTGACCTTGAACTAAGAAAGTTTTCTCATTTGTTCCATTGTTTCAGAGAAACTTGTCAATAAATTGTTGCACTGTGTAACTTTGCTAGATGTCGGAATGCTCGTGGGAGAATTAATCTAATTTTAATTGTTACGATGATTGGAAATTATTCTGATTAAAATATAAGGGCACGTGTAAGAATTGCACAACGACTATAACATAATTTCAGTAAAAGAGATTACACCGTTTGGATTTTAAGGGTCTTCATAGTTACTTTCATGTTGGCGCGGCAACAATATGTGTTCATTACTCACGCCCCCATAAATTTGAATGTAGTAGAATTCATTTGCATGCGTGCCGCATGTAGGAAATACGTTCTAAAAGCGGAGGTAAAGTTATAAAAAGATCGTAAAATAATTTCAACGCCGGAGCATCCAAGCCGTAGAAGGGCGGCTGAAGATAGTTGCACAAAATCCATAAAATTTTTATTCAAGTTTTATTGCGTACATTTCAAACTGAATCGCTGACCGTCAGATTAAAAAAATTAATTTATTATTCATCCCTTTGTGCGATCGTTTTAGCTAACTGGTTTTGCGTCCACTCTTTTAACACATATAAAAATCGAACTCGGCTGTGTTGATTCTTTTAGAAAACATGGTATATTTCAGTTGGTACGTATTGTAAATATTTTCTTTCCATTTCAACCTCCAAGAAAGTAGTATTTTCATATATTTTAAATTATAGTTTTTTGTCTTTGAGTTAATTAGGGTACTAATTTCATGACTTTCGATTGTTTCAATTGTCCGACGCAGCTCAATTGTTTGAAACGTTAAAGTACTGGATAGTACGCCCTCGACGGACCGGAGTGGTCGTCTAACGTACAAAACCAGCTTGTAAATACACGGGATGAAACATCACCTTTGACGAGTAGTAATCGAATCCCATGGAATGAAACTCTTGTATTGGAATTGACTAGGATTCATGAGCACATATTGAACTTTTGATACCATCCCGAGTGATTGATTGAAACGTATCCGCTTCTTTCAGTCCATACCACATGTTCCGCGTTTTTATCTTTTATGTTCCTTCAGTTCCCTGAAATTTATTACAATGTCCACCGTTCAACGAGCTTCTGTAGAGGAGACATCAACCAGATAGATACGCTCAGATCAAATTATTTCGCAATATTACATTTACCGACAGCATTTGTTTATCAGAGTTTGTTAAATTCCACAAGTTAAACGAAGAAAACGAATCGTGTCTGAATATGAAAATGTTTCGCAGTTGTGACATTCGAAACTCCAACAAGTGTATCCTGGATTAAGGGAAGCAGATGGCCGCAGAAAATACATTCAGCGTCGCCATTGTCTTTTTATCAAGAACTTCCGTTCCTTTTCTGATAAAGAGCTTGTGTTTTCTTTTACTTCATCTTGCTCTAGTCGAGGTCCATTTATTTTTGGCAACAGCAGACGTCCTTTTTCGTTCGAGTTTCAAAGTTGCTTCTTTACGGGAATGACGTAGTTGCTTTTATCCCAAAATGTGATATTATTAGCCTTTCGAGACCGGAAAATGCGCGGAAAATCGCAAAATCTAATTTACCTTAATTTAACTTAAACTACCCTCGCGGGAAAACTTTTTGCTTGGTCAGCTTTCAAATGGTTCAATAGTAATTGAAAAACCTCTAACGGCAGTTTTGATCATCTTAATTGGCTGGGCACTTTCTAATCATTCGGTATTTAAAAAAGAGATTACAGGTCCGGCTGAAGAATATGAGCTTCTGAACTTTTCGACGTCGATTATGACGGTATTTGAACGGTGTTTCTATATGAAGTTTGAAATTGATTTACTAAAAACGTATTAGGACAAAGCCCGGCTGGATTTCGACGCTTCGACGTTGGAATTAGCCTGTCTGATGTGACCTGTCTATAGATTGACAGCAAATTAATTAGACGGATTATTAATATCAGATAATTTGCTGGTAATTAACGCATAGCTGTATAAATTTAACTAATCCTTTGATCACAAGTTTCCGCGGCCGCTCAGGGACGGGCTCTATAGTTCTCGGCCGATAATCCTAAGCCAGGAATTATCCTGGAGCCTCTTCTAATATGACGCCTTTTTCGAGACACCGGGATTGAAATCTCCGAGGAACTCAGCAACAGTTTATTGCCTTTGACGCCGTCCTTTATTACATTCTTCACCTCCTCGAGTGGAAAATACCGTCCGAGACAGTTCTTCTGTCTCTGAAACGTCAGCGGATATTCTCCCGGGTATTTTCGCTCAAAAAGTCAGGCACCATTGCGTAAGAGACGTTATTTCAGCTTGAATTGTCCCCTGTAATTTCCATGCTCCGGAAGATTAGCTACTTTCGCAATATTAATAAATCATATGAGTTTCCGAAACCCGCGTGACCAGATACTATAAAGTCACTGAGTAAAAATTTCTATCGAAATGCTATATGTATGCACCTTTCGCAATCTCTCATCTGTCACGTTTATTCCGCTCCTTGTAGCTTCACGCATTTTTCATTTGAACGTCGTGTCTCTTGATATCCGAAAATAATTTATCCAGTGACGCAATAAAATCACTCTTGTTATCTTTTCCCCAGGCTCGCGCCGCTTCCGAGAACGTGTTTCACGGCTAGGGGGAGGTGCCCAACGGAACGGAAGTAGTATTTTTGATAGCCACCGTGCTCTGCTATCAAAAACATATTGCAGCTTCCGGTCAGATGACAACCTCCTCGACAGTGCACATTTAGCTTTACGATCTAACATTTGGTTAACATCGTCGTATACTGTTTTCTTTAAATTTATATTTTTATACAAGTACAGTTATTTCAATGCTAAAATATTGATTAGAAAAGAATAAAATTTGATTTCGTCTGAAGAGGTGAAATACAGATCCACATCAAAATGTTGTAAAAACCTTTAGTATATTTTCTCCACAATACCGAGCGGTTGCAATTCTTTCAAAATTTAAGATATGTGATAAACCAATTGTTCCAGTTCCTCAGAAATAGCTGTCCGCTCGATCCACTTTTAAAAAGTTGTTAAATTTATGATATATGAGATATGTAATAAACTAATTGTTTCAACTCCTCAAAAATAAGACAACTCGGTCCACTTTGAAAAAAGTCGTTCTCTTCAAAAGAGTTACTGTATGCTCGGGCAGATAATATCGCCAAGTAAAAAATGGGAGAAGATCCAAATAGAAGAAACTCGAGCCGAAAGGGTTAAAAGGCGGTTCCCCATAAAACCGTGTACCTCGAATGGTCGCGAAAGCCACCGTTCGTAGATCATTTCGCGACCGGTGTAACCAACGACCAGGGAAACCAACGGATTAGCCCAGCCACGAAAAATCCGGGAAACCCTCGTATCCATTACCGGCGGGGCTCGACGTGTCCGTAACTCATAGGATTTCGGGAAAACTTACGCGAACGTCTAACGCGAGGAATGTGCGTCACGTGTGCCGGAGTCGTTGCGTCACAAGCGCGCAGACAGCTGCACGGGGGCACTGGTTCGCTGGCTACGAAAGAGATATAGGAAGGTCCGGCTTTAATATTCGGCTCCGTGCCTCAAGGTAGTTGCAGCAAATTCGGGTAGTTTAGCTTTTCGGGCGGTGGGAATTTATCGTTCGTACGTAGAGGCGCGAACAGAACGAGCGCTATCGGTATGTTCGACATTTTTCCTCGGCTAATGAAAACTTTATTCTTCTATGATTCCGAGGTACAGGACAGTCTATGTTTCTTTGTGTTTCCATATGATATCGGAAGGAAATGCACATTTTAGTAAATAAATTGTATTATCCTTCACACTGCGTATAGGGGTGTAAACGCAGACTAATAAAGACATGCACGAAAAATTGGCAAGTCGGAAATTTCCAAAGTTCTCTTAGGAATGTGTGGAATCTGTGGAATATTTCACTGTATACATGTTGCAGTAAATGTGATTAACACATTGACTGCCACGGTACTTTTCAGGATTGCGGTATAAGAAGCCAATTTAATTGGAAATCATATGAAAACTACGAAATAACTCGTAGTTGGCGTCCTAGGCAATTACGCAAATTACGAGTTATCTCATAGTTGGCAATCAACGTGTTAATCCGGTGATTATGTATAATTGCCGGTTATTATATATAATCACTAGACTGCAGATCTTTATGCAAAATAAAAATTGTCTGCGTCGATTACAATTCCAAAGGAACCAAATAAAAAGTTCTTTCTTCTTTTAACCCTTTGCACTCGGTTGTCCCCTCTGAGGCACCACTAAAAATTGCGGTACCATTATTCAAAATATTGTTTACATTATTAAATATATCGATATCTAATCAATTACTAGACATTTAGGTATTGCATGAGATATTATACCAATTTCATATGCATAAAATTTCAAAAATCATAGGGAATGGAAATATTCTAGATCGGAAGAAATGTTTAATTTTCCAGTTGAAATAGTTCCGAGTGCAAAGGGTTAATTATCTTATTAAGTTGTAACTAATACACCGATGTCCTTAAATCTTTTTAATATGTTCACTGCTTTAAATTCTACGTTTCTTTTTTTGTCATACATGCATAAAATCCGCAGTATTTACTTTTGGTAAATGTGATTTATTGAATATTTATCAAATTAACCGGCGCGGCGAATTTATATAATTCCCAACTCGTAATGGCGAATGTGATAAATATCTTGACTGATTGAGCCAGTAGAATACAGCGCAGTTTTCTGAGTAGCTACTAGTCAGAAGGACACTATGGTGCGAGAGGCTGCGAATAACAATATTTTTTACACATATTTAATTTACACATATTTTATATACGTTTTATATATAAAGTTTAAGTTTTTTCTTTACATTTTCCACTGAAAACATGCATCATCGATCATTACATTTCGTGATCTCCGGTGAACTACTTTCGGGCGCAGGCAATTTGCTGACCGATGATTTTTCGTTCTCACGCGATTAGGCGAGCGCTACGCATTCCCTGACTTCTTGGCGAGCCCAATCTGCCGGAATTCTCGATAGAATGCGCGTGGGCATTTTAAAGATGGAATGGACGATCAGGGGATAGTTGGTTATGTTGCTGGAATTAATTGAAACGCCGCTCGGATATTTCAACTGAGGAGAGTCGGGTAATGGTGGTTTACACGGGCGTTGGTAATATCATTGTGGTAATACGACATGCCAGAAATGTGAAAATTATGAACCTCTGTAGATATAACAAAATTAACGTTATTTAGTAAACGAAACCAAAGCTGGAAATACCAAATTTATTGTAAACAACTACTGTACTACTGTCTTCTCAAAAATCACCACAAGATAAATATTGACAATTTTTCCACGATCAGAAAGACGTTCAAATACTTTTTGGTTCCGCTGTGCTCCCATGCTCCTGGAAATATTGGGGGACTTACAAAATCAACTTAAGTGGAATAAAAAGTTGGCAAAATAATCAAGACTAAGTTGTGGCATTTTCTTGAGAACTGGTATGTAGAAGGGGCGTGGAGGAGGATAGAATCCACGAAGCCCCAGCAGTGGCGGGGTCAATAAAGAAAATTTCGAATATCGTTGGGAAGTTGCTGGTCCAACAGAAATCGTGAAACTTTCGGAAGAAACCTAGCAGTGTGTCCCGCAAAAAATTCGCGGACGCATCGAGCCGTGCCGTCGGTTGACAACGCTCTTACGTAACGCGGGTAGCGTTGAGTGCAGCATTAATATTCCTAGAGGAAAGAAACTTTGTCCGAGTGTTTCGACGATTTCGCTGGAGACCGAATAGCGCAGCAGCTTTTATTCCGGCGCGTCTGTACGATAACTCAGTGGACGGCCGTTCGAAGGTTAAAAACATTGAAAAATAGTGGCGGTCTCATCCCGTGTACTCGAGTTGGGGGTAGGGGTGGTAGTAGCTGAGGGATCGCACTGGGAGAACCGTGAACAGGATAAAGGAGAACGACGAACGACAGGTACTCGGACGTGGAGAGCTATCGTTACTCGTTCCATTCGATTTCGTGCTTTTTTCGGGGTACGCCGCGGCCCAATGGTCCGTGTACTCGCAATTGTCCTGTCTTCATCGGAACGACTCGAAAACGTCGGGACTCCAGTATCGAATCTACTACGAAGCAGACTTGTCGACAAAAGTTAACGATCGATGCAATTCTACGCTACTGGACAACATATTCAGATACTTTAAACATTTATATTCACTATGCGTACACACAGTGGATGTACAAAGTATTCGTACACCTTTCAAAAACAAATAACTTTTTCAAAATTAAACCTTTGTATATACAGGGTGAATCACGAATCAATAGAGATTACTCTGTTATTAGCTGTCCGATCAAAAATGTTTTTATCAGGTGTAGCATGGTTTCAAGAAAGCTTTCACGTGATTATAGCAAATTTTTCGACAACTCTTTCTTTTTTATGATTTTTCAAGGTCACCTTTAATGTTTTGCAAATACACCTATAATTTTTTTACGCCTATTTGTTAGAAGATTTCAAGGCGAATTCGGAAACGTATCATAACATTTAAAAAATTGCAAAAAAATGCAAAAAATTGATTTTTTAATTTTTTTCTAGAAAAAATTTGCTATAATCACGTGAAAGTTCTTTTGAAACCATGTATATGTGATAAAAACATTTTCGATCGGACAGCTAATAACAGAGTAACCTCTACTGATCACGATTCGTGATTCACCCTGTATAAGAATACACCCCGTGGCAGAATGTTTCCGATCGGAGGTATTGAAACGGATTTTAGAGAAAACATTCACAATTTAGAAGTATAAAATATTACTTTACGGGGTTAAAACTGATGGGAAATGAAAAGGGGCTTATTAACGAATGAAAAACAACAAAATAACATAAGCGTCCATTTCTTATAACAAAG
>CM052266.1:7509234-7586938 GCA_028455795.1 Lasioglossum marginatum | reverse complement strand
ATCCGTTTCAATGCCTCCGATCGGAAACATTCTGCCACGGGGTGTATATGAATATGAATATGAATATAAATATAAAATATATATATTAGAACTTAGAATATATCAAAATTCTCCATAAATAGGAATTATAAATTTAATAATTTCCCATTTGGCAACTTTTACTGTTTGTACAAGCTGTTCCAAAAGTATATGTCACTGGGCAAAATTGACCTCGAGCGTCATTTTGAATATGAAGAGTACATGGTATGAATTTAAAATATACTTTTAAAATATATTTTTTCTAAATGAATAAACTGTTTACCAGAGAATAATAATTAGAAAAGATTATGGAATATTTAATCATTCGCCGAGGCAACGCAATTTAAATTGTATGTTAATAATCTCGTGGAAGAACAAAGTAATGCAGTGAGATAGCTTGATAAACTCGTGGTCTAATTGCAATTTGCATTCCATCCGTAACAACTAAATGTCCGGTGATTTACGCGGGAGTAGTGTACGCGCATACGTTCCGATGTAACCGCGCCGAGACTATCGCGGAACAACGGAGTCCGATGCACTTTCTGCAATTTTTATTTCCACTGAAATGGGATTACCCGCGACTTAGAATTTAATCTGCATATCAAACTTTCCAGCAAGCTCACGGCCCCAACTTTGTTCTACTTTGTTCGTTGTCTTACGGGACTCCTAGCGGTTGTCCAACGCGGACTTAAGCCGCGTATGGTTTACTCGGAAGTTCGTGATGTTTTTAAGAAGGTCGTTAGTCCGGCTTTTTCCGCGTTTCGTTGCAGTCCTTGATTGTAATTTTTAATGAGTCCGGAACGATTGAATAAACCACGGCCGGGGAAGAAGCGGGATTAAAAGTAGAGTCCGCAGACGTTTGTGGGAGTCATTTGGTATTTCAAATGTGTTTCGTAATTTAAAGCTCTTCCGCGTTCCACTTTGATATACATTTCTTCATTATTTAGAGGAAATGGAATATTAAATCTTGTTCTAGCAATTGAAGACCTAAATACGTAAGTGAGAAATCTACAGAGGTCTTCGACAAGGGTAATTCAAGAAAAAATCCGGACGAGACGCAACTGATTCGAATGATATTCTAGGCAAACGGTGCAGCATAATCTGATTAGACTTCCCGCCGCGCAAATTAGCAAAAATGCCAAGGGAGCTGGCGATAATCGATCGACGGGGCTCGTAACTACGGAACTCGTGATAGGATTAAGTTGTTTGCGAAACTCATTTTCATGAAGGAGCTCAACCTTTAAATTGGACGTTTCATAATTAATAAAATATGAATACTGTCCTTGCTTTTTCACAAAAGCTATGAGACCGCAAACGTCGGTTTTTAATTAATTCTTCAAAATTCATTTCCTCTTTTAATTAAAAATTTATGAAAAGGTGAGAAGTGAGAAGGTCATGGACGAATCGCTAACCTTCCACTGCAGCGATCAGTATTTTTATAGTTCTAGCCAAAAAATGGCATTATGAAGATTAAAAACATCTGGGTTTTTAATATTATTTTATATTGTAGTTTTTAATCTGAATTTCCATTCGTCAAAAGCAAATGTTTCCTGTTTAATTTCCATTCCCCTTGTAGCCGCTAGAAAATAAATGTAGAAGGAAACTGTTAAGTATTTAACGATTCTCGAGATAATCGAGAACGGCATTTTTAAGCGCCTCATGCCACATTTAACTGCCTTCCAACACATCAATGTACCTTCCGCTATCCGGCGATCTATATTCACGTCGATACGTGTTACGTATCCACTGGTACGTTTACTGAATTTAAAAGACCACTTACAGAAATTTAAATTGCCCGCGAAATATCGGAATATGGTTTTACGCGCGTCGACGTTCTCGTAACAAGACGGTATAATGTGATTTTCATTTGCCAGTAAAACACTTTATCTGATGACTGTAGAATTCATTCAGCCTGCAAAAACTATAAAATTGTTGTAATTGTAGCTGTCCAAAGATCGCATATAATTTATTAAACCATTGGTTTTCAATTTGATTTTCAAATCGCAGTGATTTCGTTCCAGCTGCCTGTAGTTTTAAAAATTCGCGTTTCCTTTTAATGAAAGAAGAAATTAACGTTTTTAAAAATGAAATTTAAAATGCTTGACTCGTATAATTTATTTTTCCTAAATGCAATTCCAGTACTTTCTTTCATACTGTTTATAGCTTTAAAAAATCGCGTCTCGTTTTAATCCAACGGGAAAATCAAATTTTAAATTTTAAATTGGCAAGTATTCTTCCAGAAGTTTCCGACGGATTTTTCGAATTTTCGAGTTCTTGTTTTAAGAACGTATCCTAAGTTTGACGAATTCTCGATCGAATTTGATTCGTTATCTGATTGAACAGCGTCCCGTGCTAAAGTGAGATTAGCCAAGCCCTGGCTGGAGCAACATTATTCCAGGGCAAAGGAACCCTGTCAGATCGAGTCATTGAACGGAAAAATAAACTGAATCGTCTTCTGACGAACTGTGGTTCAATAGCCTCGTCCGACACAATCGACGCCTATAAATCCGTCGTATTCGTTTGCGCGCGACGCGCGACGCTGAGAATGGAACGATTTTCCATTTCGTCTTGAATCCACGGTAAATTCGTTTCGATCCCTACACATATAACGTGGGGGACTGCGAGACACGTGTACCTATTTTTAAGATTCCAAACGAGGGACAAACGGAATGAAAACCTCGAACGAAAAGCGAAAACAATTTTCGAATAAAGAAAGAGAAACTATTAGCACAGTTCGGAAAGTCATTTCATTTTTTCAAGGGAAAATGAAAGCCAATTTGTTACCATTTAGACTTATAAATAGTTTACATGTCGGAGTTGCGTGCTGTAGTCAGAGTTAGACAAAAATTTTATTTAAAAATTTCGGATAAAGTGGGTTCTTCCAAATGGGTTTTAAATCCACTTTATTTGAAATTTTTATTTCAATAAAATTTTTGCCCAACTCGGTCTATAGTATTAAATGATTGCATAAGTTCGTGCCCGATTTGAAAATAAAATTCAATGGTTAAATTATAAAGAACACAACTTTATTAATCAATTATATATATTTATCAATTTTCTAATTGTAAAGAAGTATCGTGACTATATAATATTTTTTTTACACTCCGCCGTGCAGTACAGTTTGCGACATCTATGAAAATCGGGCACGAAGTTATGCAATCGTCTGATATATGCAGGAAGTAGAATTGGTCGGCGATGGTCAGACGCTGCATTTTCAAACTCAATTTTGGCGACACCCTGTATAGCAGTATACAGAAAAATAAAATTTCTGTGAAAATAACTATTGTAGCGAAACAAAGAGAAATAAAATTTCTGTAAAAGTAATTATTGTTTTTATTGAAAAATGGAAGGCGTGACGGATTCAAAGAGGCAGCTTCGTGGAACCGATACAGTTTTCCGCACCGTTTTCGGTCGCTACTTTTACACCGGCCCCACTTCGTTGACTTGCAAAATAAAATTGACCGATGCTGGTTGCTTGAAATTTTATTCGCGAGGCTCCGTGCGTCGAAATTCCGCAGAAAAAAAATTTTGGAGATTAGAGGCGAGCGAATTTTCTGAGCCGATGCATGGCGGATCTTTTCGATAGCGTCCGGGTACCGAAGTCGCGCAGCCAACGATTTCCATTTTAATGCTTCGAAAACGGCGAATTCGCGGAAAAATTCCATCGAAATTGTTTTACATACAAATACGTTATTAAAAATGTCGGCGAGGAGAACGCGTAATTCTGTCCGCAGAGAAAACGCGGAAAAGCGCAACAACCGCGCCGGTACTTCTCGAATTAAACAACAATGAATAACGCGCATTTACGACGGAACGGAATTCGATGAACACTGCGCCCCTGTAATTAACTAATAAATTTACGTCCCCGCGAACATAGATGCGCTGCTACTCGTAGCGCAAGAGACGTTTGTTGCAAACGCGCGCATTAATTGTTTCACAGTTTAGTTCTCTTTACATAATTATTCCAGCAATAAAATATCTGCGCAATTGTTGCCAGCAAATAATACGGTTTCCATTGAGCGATCTCTAACGAACTACCGATGCATTCATGGTTGCAATTCTTATGCGCGATAAATTCGGAGTGACAAATATCCCGTTAGCTCCGAACATAATCCAGTACACTTAACATTTTTCGACTTTTCCTGGATAAATAAATTTTCCTCCCGAATCTTTATTTTTTAGCTGAATGAAGATTAATGGTTGCAAATGCAGCCGATGGAATTCGTTTTAAACTGAGCAACAGGACACGCAAGTTTGTATCGCTATCCAATAATTGTAAAAATGTAGACAATTTATTTTCTCACTTTTATTACGTTACGCTGATTTAGAATGGTGCGAAGTTAAATTCGTAATGATGGTCACGTGCAAGTGCCGTCGTGCATTGAAATTGTAGAAAATATTCAAAGTATAATACTAACAGAAGAATAATGAAGAGGTTTATCAAACAAAATAGCACCTTGAATATAGCCGGTTGTTGGGCAAGTATGCTACGCTTGCCACATACAGGAAAATATATTATGTCGAGAGAAACGAAGCTAGCATCTGAATGCCAACAGAATTTAATTAAAACAGAAGACTTTCTTTCGCTGGCTATTCGAGAATTAGCCGCCTTACACTCGGTAAATTCGACACGTTTTTCTTTGGCTCTGTTTGACAGCATTTCCTAACATTTTCCACGGTTCAGCATCACGCGATAATTTTCTATACGGCCACTGCGCGCGATTCCCGAGGCAAAAGTAGCACACAATCTCTGTATAATGTGCTGAAAAAGTTCTATTTTAGCTGTAACTAATATAAATTGTACGGCGTTCTACGTTTATTTTCGGGAAAATTTACATTCGGGCGAAAATAGTGCTTTATTTCATGTTTTGTAAAATACGTCGGAAACCTTTTCATAAATATAATATATATTTTATACAAAAATTCAAAAATTTTAATTTTTGTAGATAATCGCATGTATGTATTAGGTTGGCAACTAAGTTCGCGACTTCCACATTTTCTCAAACAAAATCATTGATATATATTTCTTAAGCACAAGTATTTTATACCAAATTAATCGCAAAATTCAGAGCTTTCCAATGATATACAGTTCAAAAGGAATGGTCACTGAATGAGGTTATAATGATACAATAAAATAATTACGAAACAGGTCGCGAATTTAGTTGCCAATTTAATACTTTATTTAAAATTAAGCAATCTATATATAAATAATTTATAAAACTCCGCCATTGAGGACTGCCGAAACTTGCTGGTCCCACTCGAACGAACGGGCAAAATTTCGCAATATTGTCCGACAAATGGCCGACCATTTTAAGTCGAATTTCTGGTTAATTCGACGCGGCCGCTCGTCCCCGTCTTTACTGCCGCGGAAAATTGAGATCCATACATAGCTCGCGCGCGTCTTCGCAAAGCCCTATCCCCGGAGAAATTACGCCATTATCGTGCAATTTTTCCGACAAGACACTTTGCGAGACGCTTAAGACACTTTGCTCGCATCGTGGCGCGCGGACGATCGTCGGGAAATTTGTTTGACACGACGGGGAACAGTCTGCCTCCCCTGCGGAGGAATTCATTTTAAATCAAACCCATCGGCGATGTAATTTTAAAAAGAAACGATCAAAACTCCGGGAGACAGACTATCACTGTCGGAAGTTGCGAAAACACAATTAATATAATTACTCGAGTAAACATGTCAAGTGTCTGTCATTCTAATTATTAGACTGCGGATTTTTGTGGTAAATATAAATGTTACTGTATTTAGTGATTTAATCTGGCTTGGTAAGATCAGCAACCTCACTCCAAAAAATGTGTGTAACACACTGACAAAGATGGAGAGGATTCAACTTTATTTAACTTTGCGGGGACACATATACCATCCAAGAAAAGTATTGCGTTCCAGTTTTAATTATTAACGCACAAGTTTCAGACTCGATATACACTCACCCAAGTAAGTGATATTGATTTCTTAAAGAAAAAGGAAAACATCCAAATAAAAAGAGCTCGGATCGAAAGGGTGAAACTCTATCTGCAAGTTCCTGGAATCGAAGGGGTAAATTATTGTTTGTCCATTAAAAGTTAATCATGCTAGTAGATTGCGAACTTTTACTTTCTTTCGATCGAAAACATTAAATTTGCAATTTCCAAAAGATATCAATATTTAACACTAAACCTACCGAGCCTTAAAAGTAACTGGTACATGTTCCCTTATAAAAATGACAAGATCGATTTTATTTAGACTTTATGCAGCTCCTATTCTAATATGTGTTCCACTAAAGATATCTATACAATCATTTCTTATGAAATTATTTTCATTATATCAATAGCCGTAAAATACAATATCTGGAACCGGTCATTTTGACCGGTGATGGTAGGTTTAGTGTTAAATGAATACATTTTAAAGCTTGAAATGTCTGCACGAAGTTTCCGCATGGTGTAGCTGTTGGGAAATTGACGATACGTTTTTTCAACAAAAATACTACAAACTGAAACATCTGAAAAAACATTGGAGAATTTGTTTGGTGGTTGAAGCTAGCATGGATTTGCAGATTGAAGCAACAAATCCATAAACCTTCTCTCCAGTTGTAACAATCGTCTCGAAACACATCTGCGAAGTCCAGTAGCGCCGACAGGAAAGTTTTTCTTTTCTTGTCCCATAGACAACAGATTGTGTATATTCGAGCGAAATGAGAGCGCAGCGATAGAGAGCGAAATAAAAGTTGAAGCGGGACATGACGATGGAGAAGAAGCCGTAAAGCCCGGCCGCGGGAATTTCATATTCCCCTCCTTGGACGCGTTTTACCAGCCCAGAGGGAAGATTGGGCCGAGAGTAAGGATCTTAAACTGGAAAGTTTACCCGCTGAAGTGGTTAGCCCACCGCGATCTATGCTCCTGCCCAGAATTTACAAGTCCTTAAATCGCACCACGCCGCAGCGGTTTGTTCGTCAGCGGTAAATTCTTCGCGGACTCCGCCGTCATTTCGCGCGCCCTCGATGCCCATATTATTGCCCTGCGTCTTCGAGCCCTTCGAGATTTATCACGAGTAATCAGACCAATTTTTCATAATTATTTAGAACAGGGACGACCTCGCTGATAAACGTACCGAACAAATAGACTGTGGATTTTATTTATATGCATATGTTTTTTTTATTGACGTGCAAATTTAATTTTCGAATACACCACTCCGCAAAATTGAAGAATCACAGAATTATAACCGAGAAATACAAGAACGTTATAATCGTGTTCACTTTTACCAAATTAATGAAAAGTTAATAATAATTTCGCTGTACCCACGGTGCACGAGTTCTGATTCGCCACATTCTAAAATTACAATTTTACACAGGAGCATAAGCACGTGAATAAACAATAATGCGTGATACGATAATTAATATTTCTGTACATTAATGGCAGCTGAATTTTATGCAGCAAATTATTATATAAAGACTGCAAATATCGTTAACGACATATTACCAAACAACGTGATTAATATTTCGAATTTCATTAGTAGGTACGTTGAAATTTCAAATCATTAACAATTTTGGAAATGAGAACGAACCAGTGATATATATATATATATTATTTATTAACTTTATCGATGTAATTTTGATTTTGTTTAAAAATGCGCAGACTACTCATCATCTATATCAGTCTCGTGATAACGTGGAGTAAAATTTTGTTACGGTCCCAAGAGCTGCTGCCATTGTATATGCGCACTAATGCGTTCGTGTAATAAATAAATAACGACAATGGTAGGTATGGAAACGTGAATACAACGGAAATGTCGAATGCAGTAATTTACACGGCGCTGCTGCAGGGAAATGAATAATACGGTCTTTGGCAGTTTCCAGCGATAATAGAGAGCCTAAACCTTGATCGATCGCAACATATTGAAGGTTTGGATCGGTTAGCGGAGGACTTCGAAGAAAATCGTGCGACGATGATTGATAGTCAGAAATGCGGACGTGCTCGCACGTGCTGGGACCATTAGGGCGAGCACTTTAATGGGGCCTGGGCTGTTCTGTGATGAAACAAAAAGGACTCGCGCTGCTTCAGCCATCAATAAGACGTTACGTCCAATATGCAAGCGTTTTTCGCCGAGACGCCGAAAATTATTTCGCTCCTATCGCGAAAAGAGGGATGGAACGGTGCATAAAATGTATTCCACCACAAAGAAAATGTTCCCGTGCAACGTTTTACACGATTTAATTAAGCGCGAGTCCAGAGCCACAGAAAGGATTGTTGGAATGCTCGAGGTTTTTTCCACTTGGAAACGATTCTTTGCACATCCCGGCACACGAATCCAACGACCGCGAATTATTAATGGCCAATCAGAGCAAAATTTCTCGTTCGGTCGTGCATAGGTTTCCCGGTACGATTAACCAATGAATTAGTACTTCCGCGAGCGCGGCACAGATGAACGATTAAATTTGTAACCCCGCTGGCGTTTTGAAGCTTTGCAAGTCATCCGGCGCACGAGCCTGTTCAGACAAGTGTTAAATTGCGTATTTCTAGCCGCTTCTTGCCGCGCTCTATCATTTCCCGGGAGATTACGAAGTCGAATATTTTCTGACTCGAATCATGTTCTAACCGGACGTTCAAATAAACAATTGTGCGTCGTTTTTCACGAGATTTTGTCGAAACTTATACAGTCAGTCAGAGGAGCCTTCATGAATATTTGGAACTAAGATTCCTTAGTTCAAGATTACCTCAAGGTCGTAGTATAGTAGATCATTGAATTCGTCTGCAAATCGCTTAACTAATGGCGCAATTTGCAGACCATTGAACAGTGATTGGTTCTTGTTGAAAATAGTTCAAGTTCATAGTATAGTAGATCATTGAATTCGTCTGGAAATTGCCTAACTAATGGTGCAATTTGCAGATCATTGTACAGTGATTGGTTCTTGTTGAAAATAGTTCAATGTTAACTCAAGGTAATAGTATAGTACGTCATTGAATACGTTTTAAAGTCGCCTACTAAAGGTGCAATGAAGATTGGTCCTTGTTGAAAACAGTATTTTGTCAGACTCTCAGGAATGTCTGAAAAATCGTGGGGATTAAATTGGAGATTAAATTGTTGTCCTCCTCGAAGAAGCGCTACTCTGCTCTCACCAAAACATTTGCCTCGAACCACTCGACCTTACTCTCGTTTCGATTACTATCGCGAGTCGTGCGCGCCGACAATCCTCGATACCCCCGGTTCGACGGAATTAACAAGGGCGTTCGAGTTGCCGGCCGAATTGTCGAACTCGATTAAAAATTCCAACCCTGCCCGGCACCAATTATGAAACTATTATGCGGTCGAAGTGCTTTTAGTTGTTCCACGCGGAATTACGAAGTCATTGAATTATAAATTCCGCTCCCTGATCTGCCCTTTTTGCTAGCCGAGCGCTGCACAAACGGAAGAAACCTGCGAGCGTAGCTGCTAATTAAGTGGTCTCGCGGTATAGCTGCTTCGTACGATGTTTGTCTTTTTCAGATTAGCTATGCTGTAAAACGCTACTATGGCCTGGAGCCACGGTATAAGACGGATTTAGCGTTTCTTTCTTATGCACCAGCCTACGTCATTCCGCGAGATATATGCAATTTAAAGGCGTGTTTGAAGTTTGCATAACGATGTCGATGAACGTGTGTAATAAACGTTCCTGCGTAAAATCAGTCCGTATTTTTATAGGGCATATTTTTATGCCAAATTTTTGAAATTTTTCTTCGTTATATAATTATAAGCGTTTTCATATTTTTAACCGACAGTTATTTTATCAAAATAGATCGAAATGTCCGGTCAAGAATATTTTTATACTATCGGTAATTAATAATCTGGAATTAATTACTGATGTATCTGGTATTCGCTTCATGAGTGATCGACTAGAGGCGAAATGGTCGTAGAGCTATCGAGGTTGCTCCGACGACGATTGTTTTGCTAAACCATGGTTCGCAAGTCAGCGAGCGCGATGGAAGAGCGCCAAAATGGACGCGAATGTTTGTTTTCATTATCCTGAACCGCCAGGAGGGTCCAGCGTTGGCTTCACAGGGGCGAGTGATATAGTCGTGGCCGGGTAATCTAAAGCGTGCATTAAACTCGGCCAAGTGTGGTGTGGCACGTGTGCGGAAATTGTCCGAACGCGGTTAATCTTAGTGGCTAGGACATATATTTACGTTCAGCGCGTTGCTGATCCACGAACAACGCGGGATCTTGCCCGTGGAAATTCCGTTAGGAAACGTGGGATCACATTGGTGCACGCGGTTGCGATTCACTGACGCTTCGCCAGTGACGAAGTGTCATTGTCGTAGGTACATATAGTGCTCCGAGAGTAACTACTGTTCGCCTGATATGTTCAAAGTTGCGCTTACGGGGAAATCGGAAAAAAATTGGCGACCGGTATATTGGTGAATCTCAACTGAATTAGAATTCCATCATGATAATTCATGAATCCATATTGATAAAATTTTCCAGATGTGCAGTAGTGGACAATTAGCACAACATTTAAGAAGAAATAACTTTTCAAAAATTGGACAAACCTAGATTATTTTGTAGAAATAACTACCTGTCATTACTGTAGAAGAAATTATTCAGAAATTGCAATTGGTCGAATTTGAGAAGTGTGAAAATTTTTTAGGTTTATAAAAGGCATGTCTTAACTAGTTTAAAAGTTAACAAACGCGACCTTCATCTTTTTATTAATAAGATAATGGCATGAGCTGATTGCCCACTCTTATCTGATAGAGCCTATGGTTGCTGGCCCGCACTAATTTCGCGCAATTGGTCGAATTGAGAAGTATGCAAATTTCTTAGATTTACGAAAGGCATGTCTTGACTAGTTTAAAAGTGAACAAACGCGATCTTTATCATTTTATTAATAAGGTAATGGCTTGGGCTGATTGCCGACGCTTATCTGATTAGAGCCTATGGTGGCTGGCCCGCACTAATTTCGCGCAATTGGTCGAATTGAGATGTATGCAAATTTCTTAGATTTACGAAAGGCATGTCTTGACTAGTTTAAAAGTGAACAAACGCGATCTTTATCATTTTATTAATAAGGTAATGGCTTAGGCTGATTGCCGACGCTTATCTGATTAGAGCCTATGGTGGCTGGCCCGCACTAATTTCGCGCAATTGGTCGAATTTGAGAAGTACGCAAATTTCTTACATTTACGAAAGGCATGTCTTGACTAGTTTAAAAGTGAACAAACGCGATCTTTATCATTTTATTAATAAGGTAATGGCTTGGGCTGATTGACGACGCTTATCTGATTAGAGCCTATGGTTGCTGGCCCGCACTAATTTCGCGCAATTGGTCGAATTTGAGAAGTACGCAAATTTCTTACATTTACAAAAGGCATGTCTTAACTAGTTTAAAAATTAACAGACGTGACCTTCATCTTTTTATTAATAAGTTAATAGCTATGGGCTGATTGCCCACGCTTATCTGAATAGAGCCAACGGTGGCCCGCACTAATTTCGCGCAAAAGCCGTTAGGATTAATAGGAGAGACAATCCCGTTGCACTATTACAAGTGTGAGTTATGCCTGTTCTAACAAACAACCTAAACACTAACTAAACATTAGACTGTGTATCTTTAAGCAAAATCAAAATTTTCTACCTGAATCTCCATTGAATAAATAAATGGTACCTTCCAAAAAGGATTTTCAAACTGGATTCACATTTATCCCAATCTGTATGAAAAGTGTCAACACCTGTATACAGTTTGCTTAATTTCTGGGTCTTGAATATTTTCGAATTATTTATTTGGAAATTGATTAATTTCTGGATCTTGAATAATATTTTCGAATTATTTATTTGGAAATTGATTAATTTCTAGATCTTGAATAATATTTTCGAATTATTTATTTGGAACTTGATTAATTTCTGGATCTTGAATAATATTTTCGAATTATTTATTTGGAAATTGATTAATTTCTGGATCTTGAATAATATTTCCGAATTATTTATTTGGAAATTGATTAATTTCTAGATCTTGAATAATATTTCCGAATTATTTATTTGGAAATTGATTTGACTAGTGTACCAGGAATGAACTAATAATTCCACTACTACACAAATTACGCTATGAATGTCAGCATCAGAGAGGAAGCGAGTCATTAATGTATCGTTGTATTGGAATTCGAGAGATCACAAACAAAAATAGATGGCACCAATAGGAGTTCGTTTAATTCTGGTTACGGAGAGCCAATCACGTTTTGCTACCACCAAACTTGTGCTGCGTCTGTTGATAACACACATCGTACGAACCAATCATATTTGAATGTCATATAATTCATGTATCTTATAATATAAAGGTGCATAACAGTTACGGTAGCAATTGAAGTTCCTCGAGTCCCAAGTGCAAATCACTATGTGTATGTATGTCAAAATTGAGTAAGATAGATTGGGAATGACGAAATTACATGCTTTGGCGTTCCACGATTTCTTCTCGAACGTGACTTGAATGAAGAAGCAAACAGGAACTAATAGGTTTGTTGTTCCCGGTCAAGGTTAACACAGTATTGTTAGACCTTGATGAAGCTGATGTTTGCTTGCAGATTTCGGCAAAGTCCAGTAGGCCGCGGGGCTCCCGTAGGATCTGGGTTACTGGGAACTTTGGCGAAGTCCGGTGGATTCTCTCCTGCTATTGCTTTTGCGAATAGGATTTTGAAGGATGAGAGGAGTAGGTTAACAGCTCGTGGTCTTTAGTATGTCAAGAGTCGTGATTTTTCTGCTCGTCCCTTTGCTCAGGCTTTTTATCATTCCTGCTGACTAATGATCAATGCGCTACAATAATCGCCCTTCTATTTCTCGCGTGCAATTTCAAATAGCGAGTGAGTTAAATTAAGCATATCATTAGCGTGTAAGAGGTAATTTAGTGTAAAATATATTTCATTATTCAATTCCATGCACAACGGGAAAGGTAACTGAGATAATATAATGTTAAGATCTCGGTTAAATTTTGTTGATAGAAATTCAACCGTATTGGTGGGACTGTTCGATTGATTTTTCATTCAGCCAAAAGGCATTCGATTTTGTATAGTCCATTTCTACGACTCGGGTTTATTCGGTGAGATATTATTCACTTCTCGATTATATCAGTTTTTACGATCGTTGGCTTCTTTGGCGAATCCAACTGTAGATCTGTGGTCAGTTTGAATGAAGCTTGTGACGGTTGTGTCACGAGTGGTTTGATCATGGATTGGCCGCGGTTCGATCACCTGTGGCGCAGTATTTGAAGTGTGTGCTTCCAGACCGCACAGGTGCGCGGCGCGATTTTTTATGATACTGGGATTTCGATGATATAAATAATTGTACAAATTAATGGTCCACGTAGAAACCAATCTATTCCTATACTATTTCGCTAATTTAAAAAATTGATTAGATGTTAATTGAACATTCGATTAATTAAATTGATAGGAAATTCGAAATAGTTCGTTCCCAAATTCAACTTTTCCAATCAACGTTATGTCCAATTACATTTTACGCGCAGTGTATTATTTAATCAATTATTATTAATTAATAAACCGAACGAGTTTATGATTGAAATGTTACTTTCTCGAATGCATAGAAAAACATAAAAATTCCATTGTGCGTTATATTTACAAAGTTCAACATTTCCGATCGTCTTTTCGTAGAAAAATGATGGTCCAATCAGTTCTAACTTTTACTACGATTGTAATTGTCAACGACTCGGAGGCATTTCGTATTATTAGCAACCGTTCGCCAACCGTGCATCGTCTTTTGGATCTAATCATAAAAATCCGGGATCAACTAGTAAATAGTTGGAAGGCATGATTGACCAATATTTTCGGGGGCTACGTTGCTCTGTCGGGGTTGGCAGTGATACAACCGGCGAAAGACCCGCCGCCATGTGCCGCGCCTTTTTACGCGACCAAGCTAACGTTCGCCTCCATGCGATATCACGGAAATCGCCCTCGTAGCGAGCTTCAATCTAGACGACGGGGTAAAATTTTTATCGTTACGTGAAACAGCTGGTCAAGCTCTGACTCGCACGATTGCCCATGTCGCGATTTATGGATGTTATAAATGTTGCACCGCCGCAAAAACATGGAAAGCCTATATGCTTCTAAGTGGGGACTTACATTTTTACGAAACACCGGGGCCGGCGCGTTTAAAGGGGCAGTAACGCCGTTTAAATCATCCCCATCTGCCTCCGAGTGTGATTATAAAAATTGGTAACGTTCGCGGGAACATATGGCGGGCTCTCGAGCCAGTCAATGCACGTTCTGAGACCATAAGAACTCGAATAATTAACACTAGAACTTGGGTAATGAACTAATTCAAACACGTATTGTAATAAAAATCTATGTAGCTGTCAATCAAGTGATTACTAGACTGCGGATTTTTATACAAAATAAAACATGTTCGCATTGATTGCAAGAAAACAGGAGCCAAATAAAAATTGTATTATTCTTTTAATTATCTTATTAAGCTGAAACTACTGCATTGATGTTCTTAAATATTTTTAACTCGAGCCAGTCAATGTAGGTCCCTGTGACCATGAGAACTCGGATAATTAACACTAGAACTTTGGTAATGAACTAATTCAAGCACGTATTGTAATAAATATCTGTGTACGGTGTTTGGAGAAGTTCCAAAAATCGAGTGTTGCCGTTTAAATCATCCCTATATAGGGATGATAATGTGTTTACTAGACTGCGGATCTTTACACAAAGTAAAACATGTTCGCATTGATTGAAGGAGCCAAATAAAAATTGTGTTCTTCTTTTAATTATCTTATTAAGCTGAAACTAATGCACTGATGTTCTTAAATATTTTAATTAACATGTCCACTTCTTTTCTGTCATCAATGCATAAAATCCGCAGTCTAGTGATTACAGAAATTGGTAACGTTCGTGAGAACATATGGCGGGCTCTCAAGGCAGTCGACGTGTCTCTGAGAACACGAGAACTCAGATAATTAAGTATTGTAATAAAAATCGGTGTCGTTTAAATTATCTCCATCTGCCTCCAAGTGTGATTACTAGACTGCGGATGTTTATGCAATTTGCAAGTTTTGTAGACGAATTTTAAGCCTTTGTTGATTTGAAATATGTAAAAATCGTACTAAACTCAATTTCATATTCTACCATTTTTTGAAAATTTCCAGGAGCCATAAATGCATAAAGATTCGCAGTCTAGTGATTACAGTCGATATAAGTCTCCGAGACCATGAGAACTGAGGTAATTAACGTTAAATTAAATTATCTATAATCAATAATCTAAATTAGATATTTTAACATTAGATGAGGTGATTACCCTCATTACTGTAATAAAAATCGGTGTCCGGTTTTTGCAGAAGTTCCGTATGAGAAAATCGAGTGGTCACAGTGATCTGTCAAAGGTTATAATGTTGATCAATCCGACGCAGCCGAAGTTCGATTTGGTAACTCTCATTACCGGGCGATGCGCGATATGCGTATCCATTTTCGGGCCGGGTATAAATTGCATCTGGCGGTTGGTTCGATCGTTGCAACTGAGGAGTGCAGGAGGTGATCTCTTTCGGGGTGTAGGGGATCATCGTGGCTCGTCGAGCGCTCCACGTTACGATCAGGATGAAAATTTCGCATAGAAGAGCTGCCGGGAATCCGGGCGTGTTACGCACACGGGCGAAACTCCCGCGCGCTCGTCGGTCTCGTTACCGATAATACTCGTCGGCAATATATATTCCGGGTCTGCAAATTGCGTGGAACCCATCCGTATAGTTGGCAGCTACACATCCTTCTTCGCGTTCTCCTATTTTCCTCTTTATATTTTCGCAATCTCGTCGGCCGCGCGACTCGATATCGTCGTAACGACACGGATTTACAGCTGCAGATAACTCCCGGGTACGGAGGGTTTCCTCCATCCCGGAAGTTATTCGTGTCACCGGTGAGTTCGTTGGAAATCAGCTGAACTTCGAGGCCACAGCACACCGGCATGGTGCAGAGCAGAGCGGAGTTACGCGGAGAACAGTCTCTGGCACTCGGGGCCTCTCGCATCGGTTCCACGCCTCCGGAAGATTTATGAAGCGTGATAACCCGGACGGCATCCAACGGCGTGGAGAGACTGGAACAGTGGATTCGAGCAATAGAATCCTTTTGCCGTCTCCTCTTCCTCGAGATACAACCGGCTCTTCGTCAACTGTCGAAGTTGCCGTCCCGTTTCTTTCGCGAGAGCGCTTTCTTATGTTCGATGCTGCTACTGTTCCTCTTCTCCTGTTGGCTGTTGATACCGCGATGCTTCTGTTTGCACCGACGCGACGCACAGTGCGCCGTACGTGGACGGAAATGAAAAAACTTGTTGTTCAATGTCGCGTCGATAATACATCCCCTCCGACAAAACTATCACACATACTGTAAGAAAAGAAAGCGAGTTAATAAAAACGTGGCAAAATGAAGAAAAAGTGGTTTCCAGCGGGAAGTTTTTTCTTCCTCTGTTTCTAATGTTCTTATGTTTACTAACGTGTATATTGGACTAATCGTTTTCTTCAAGTCTACCACTCTTTATGTCATCAATTCTCCCACAAATACAGTACTGGCACAGTTTACTAACATGTGTGTTACTAACATGTACATGTGCTTGTTTACACTGACAGTACACTGACAGTTGAGACCTCCAGTTCCTTTCAGATTTTTTTTCGTCGCTATAGGATGCAAAAAAACGGTCAAATCCATTCTGTCAATTTTCATAGTGGTGTCGACATATAATTTTGAAACATCCCGTACATTCTAGATTTTTGTTCGGCACGCAGCGCGCTTGCCGGATCGATATTGTCCCAAGCCATATTCTTTTTTTCGTTAACCCTAGAACGGTGACAAAGCCAATATTCAACTTGACCTTACACGCATGATCAAGCGTGAAGCGGGTTGTAGCTTAGTGCATCCATCAGGTGTGAGATTGAAACGCGGTGGAAGGACCATCGGTTTTCTATGAAACACAAACAAAGATGATGCTGATTACTAGATTGCGGATCTTTATGCATTTATAAAGAAATTGGATGGGTGAAATATGAAACAGCAGATTCGAAACATTTAAGAATATTGTAATGTTGTTCTTAATGTAGCACAGTCATTAAGGGATGAAATCAATTTTTATTTTATTCCTACTTTCCACAATCAATGCAGAACATTTTTATTTTGCATAAAGATCCGCAGTCTGCAAGTGGCGCTGCTTAGGAGCACTTAGGCCAGATTCATCAATTTTCTTGATTAGATCTTCAAGGGCACATCATCCAGGTTCGTTGATCTTAAGCAGCGTTCAATTGAAATTAATTATCGGGAACTTTTCTGGATAGCGTCTTCGAAGAGCAAGACCAAAATGAACCCGAAAGGTGGTAGCTTTAAAAACTACTCAAAATCTCAGAAGATTCGAAGATCTTGAACGTGTCAGAAGTTTTCGAAGAAGGTTGAAAGATGTTCTAAGTATCGATAATGTCAGATGCTTGCGATGCGTACAAGTTGAAAGTACTTGGAAATACACGTGTCACTGTAAATGATTGAATGATTTCTAAGATCTCAAAAGGATTGTCGGAACAGGTCGGTTCCGCGAGATTTCGGTATGTAGAAGAGACTGGGTAGTTTCCAGGCCTCAGAAGATTTGAGAGTCCTGCGGGTCTAGGAAGTTTAATGAGGTCGATAGATTATGGATTTCCCGGTAGGGTTGGAGCATTTCGGGGGTCCTGACAGATCTGGAAGTACTTAGTGTTCTCCAGATTGTAAGATTTAACAGTACCTCAGAATCTTTGAGAATTAGCATGAGCTTCCAATTCCAGATCGCTGAACAATTGAAAATATTTTCAATATCTGCAAAATAAACCTTATTTAAATCAATTCTAATTCATTTCGGAGATCTATCGTGCCAATTATAAATTGCGTCCTGTTTAAGTCACTGAGAATCGCCAGCTGAATATTAAATTGAATTATGGAAATTGGTATAACACAATGAGCCGCCGTTAGAAGTGGAAAACGTGAAAAATTGGTTGCCATTTTTCAAAAGCGAACAAAAAGAGGATCGTCGAATATACTCGAATTTTTCACGGAGGACATAACATTACACAGTATATTACAAGATTTCCGGATCGTCTAAATTGTTTTAATTCATTATGTTATCAGATAGATTGCATTACTTCCAGAGCGTGCGAATAAGGCAATAAGGGCGCAGTTTAATATAGGAGTTTAATATACTTATCGATCATTTCGTTTCACATGTATATACATACATACATGAAATGGCTGGCATAGTATCGGCCATAAATCCTTCGAATGAAAAGCACTGGGAATATTTTTCAACGGTACACAACACACGCTTCTCGATCAATGTAGGTTGTATTACGTGAATACAGCCCCGTGACAATATCGCGAAATATACGAACATTGCGGTCCCTTATTTTCGTGGTCACTGCAGCAGATGCGGTTGCATATTAAATAACTTACCAAATAAGCGTTCGATTAGAAACCATTTTTGGTAAATATACTTTGAAAGAAAACGAAGTAAACAGCCCTTCCCACGAAAATTATTTTAACCTGTTTATACATACATTTTATTGAAAATACGGAATATTAGAATCGATGGAATGTACCACCAATGGAATTTATTGATGGACTGCAGATTTCTTTCTGCGGTAAACAATTTTTCTTTTTTAAACGGTAACCAATTAATTGATTTATTGCCTATATTCTTGTGTAATTATAATTTCGATTCTTCGTGCTAAAATTCACTTATTTTCTGTTTTAAATATTGCAATATTTATTGTTTCCTTACTTGACAATTTAATGTATTTGTTTGAATTATAAGATTGTGAATAAAAATGGATGAATATTAACCGAGAATTTCCTGGGCAATTATTTTTCAGAAACGTTTTAGGATTAAACAAATATTAAATAATGATGATTGATTTCATAATTTTCTTTTTCGAGGTCGATATATTCTTTTAAAAATGAATATGTACATTCCCGCTCAAAAGTCTTAGAACATCTCTAGTTTTTAGCAAAACTCTCGTATTCTGTATGGATTATAAACCTTTACCTGTATTAACTGCATAATATAAATATAATGAAAACAAACATTACATAAATCAAAAATATAAATCAAGAATATGAAAAAACTATTTGGATCAACGTCAATGTAATAACTAGACTGCGGATCTTTATGCAAAATAAAAATTATCTGCATCGATTACAAGCCAAAGGAACCAAATCAAAAATTCTGTTCTTCTTTTAATTATTTTATTAAGCTGAAACTAATACATCGGTGTCCTTAAATCATTTTAATATGTCCACTGCTTTAAATTTTACGTTTCTATTTTTCTCATAAATGCATAAAATTCGCAGTTTAGTAATAACTCATTAAAAATTATGAAATGGCCAGCCCAATCACCAGATTTAAACCCCACAGAAAAATTATGGGATGAACTGGATGAGGTACGAAACGTTTGCCCTACTTCGAAAACACATTTATGGAATATTTTGGAGCGAGCATGGAATAATATAACAACAGATGATATGAAAAAATTGATCACGCGGGTGCCAAGAATAGTGGAAACTGTAATAAAGAAACACATGTATTTTTTAAATTTCCAATATAGGCCCATATAAAAAACTTGTAATATGCAACTTTTAGTATTTTTTCTACAATTCCGATCTATTGCAATTTTTGAAAAAATTTCTTTTCACATCTTGTAGTAAACTAATTGCTCTAACTTCCCAAAATAGTTCAAATCGTATAGTACAATATTAAAAAAGTTATCATCTTTTTTAGAGTGTCCGAATGTTAATTCCGGCCACTGTATATAATAAAATGGTACGTCGCAGTGAACTATAATTTGAACGACATTCGTTCACGATTCGCGGGAAACGCGAAACGTTCACTTATCACCTAACTAAATTCCACGTTACACTCGACCCATTCTCGTCTGTTAAACGACTCGTATCGAGGGAAAGTCGGGTGTCTTCACACAGTTAAAGCGTTTTGCTCTCTCGTGGTCGTCGAAGTGAAAGCGCAGATAAAGCAGGCAAGTCCTGAACGTCGCCTTGAGGCGAGTACCAACTTTACAATAAAATGGCCCAATGAAAGGTCTTCGTGAGCCCGCGGGAAAATCCTGCGTAACGTAAATCGGAATTTACGGTTTAATTCTCTAGCACAGAACCGTATTCAATGCACCGCGGATGTCGTACTATCAAATTGCTTGGAAAATTGCGTTACCCATGGTGAAACTCGCTTAAATTCCGATAAAACCTTCGATTAACGATTAATTGTACAACGCATTGCGCGGCTTTATTTTAATGCCGTCTGTGTTTTTAAGATACTTTTACCTTGGAAAATAATGGTCCGTTGGGAAATAATGTGTCCGTCACGAAAAATATCGCGTTACGTACAATCGAGTAGGAACGTTGCTCGTTCACGAAAAAATACATTGTTCGTTGGAGATTTTAATTTTAACTTCTCATTGAAATATTAATTATGCGCTCATCAAGAAAATTTGAAAATTATGGTTAACACTACATTCGCGCTGTTTAATTGCTCCTTTAAAAATGGCAATTCTACTCGTTATTAAACTCCCCCATTTTATAAATTTATAATAGTCTCATTTTAATTTTGATGAAATTTAAAATCAATTTCAAATAATTTGCCATTGTCTTTAATTGTTAGCAAATGTTAATTTTTATTTTTACAGTTCTCCTTCGCAATCTACGTGTTCCCTCGTTTTCACTGTTTTATTAGATCATCCAATCGATAATGCGTTTTTCTTTAGAACCGGGTTTAATAAAACGTAATAAAAAGAGATAAAATATACAGAAAACGTAGAAACGATTTAATTAGCAAAGTTGTTAGTCTCAGATGTTTTTCTCCCGACACAACCAAGTCTAATGTAAGACCGAAAGAAATATTTGCGAAAAGTCCCGTGCATTTCTCTTGCCAAGTACTAAAATGGTCGTCTAGAGTAGCTCAGAGCGAAAAACTAGAGTCCGTGTTGCATTGGCGCTCGGTAGAACTGAACAAGAAACGTAATTGCGGGATCATTTGTTTCAGTTCAGAGGAATCAGTGAAGTAGATTTAAAGTTTCGCTGGAGAGGACTTTCGTTTTTCGTCTTAAATCGCCTGCCACGGGGTTGATATCCGGCCGAGATTTCGAATCTTAGATCTTTTCATTTGATCTTGAACCTTTTCAGCTTCAAGTCACGTGATCTTGAATGGTACTTTAACTGAATGTACCTCGTAAGAAGCTATAATGGTAGTTTAGACTTCTCTTTGATCCTAAAAGCCCCTTGAACGAGCAGGTAACTCGAGAAAATCGAAACAGATGTAATGTAAATTGCTACCTTACACAATAATATCTTTCCGAAATAATTCGATTAACAAAATCAAATTATTCAATAAAAGATATTTGTATACAATCATCTACCAATGAATTAAAATCACTCAACAGTTTCAATATATTCCATATTAGACGTTCTTACTGTATATTACTTTCAACCTGCGACTCAACGCCTACTAAGAAAATAAATAAATTTCTATTTTACTCCAGTATATTAAAATCACAGTAAAAAAAAGGTATTTTTAAAAGAGAAATGTGCACGGACATATTTTCTGCTCACAATGAAGAATTTTCGGTGAGTCGAGTGTCCTTCGAAACCTTGAAAGTCGGGGAGTCCTTCGACGCAGGAAACTTTCGATGGTCCTGGAACTCCTCGAACTTCTGAAAACTATAAGAATGGCGGAGATAAGTTAGGACTTCGAGATGGGTCGGACGGATATAAAAATGAATATCGGGTAAAAAGAAAGGGGGGTAAGTAGTAGAAAAAGAACATATTGAGGAACTTTAATTTCGTTCGGTTCGATACCCGACTGCATGACGTGTGCGTACGAATGAGAATAAAATGTTGTCTGATAAGAAAGTGTTACTTAAGCGCATGTCTATGATTGTGGCCCCTCTCCGACCCAGAATGATCCAGAACTATTCATGAATTTTTCTGTTTCTGTATTACAGAAGTGCTCGTCTTTCCAAAAATCGTGACGTTTAACCCCACCCCCTACAATAAATATGTATGCTACTAATTTCCTTTAAACCGAAATCAAATTCTACTTTGATTTTGTAAATGAACAGCTATTGGAGAATATATTAGGTTGTCCCAAAAGTTCGTTTCGTTCTCGATTGACCCTCTATTGCATGAATTTTTATGACGAGTTGAAAAAATATATATGGCTGTTAGTCTACTTAAAAATAAGTGTGGTCATGAAATAAATAATAAAATTTTATTAGAAAATGTTATTTATTGCATTTTATGACTGTTCCTGTGTGGCAAGAGAACCAAATGCTCAGAGTCTTCAGTATTGTCTACTTAATTTACTACAGAACATCTGAAATTTAAGTCCCCAATTGGGAACGGAATGCAATAGAGGGTTAATGTGCTCAGTGCAAATTCAGAGTAGTTTTTAAGAAAACCAATGACATGGTTAACAAAGGGGAAGCTTAAGGAATAATAAAACATTAACGAACAGAAGATTGTGTTGTTTGTGTATGCTGATGTTATCTAATAATATGGAATGTGCACATAGTGAAAGAAACTTTTAGGGCAACCTAATATAAGCATACAATGGATACAAAGTTCCCCCATTTTTAGGAAATTATACGAACTACAAAAAAGTTTTAATCACTGAAACCGTAAAATAAATCGTAGGACAAGGGGTTAAATTAAATGACGTCCCGCATGCGGCCGACTATGATAGCAAAATGAGCTTGGCCAACAGCGTGCAGGCTTAATCCTGCGTTTATCCAAGGCGGGGCTAATTGTCTAGTGTTAATGCAGAGGTGTCTGACACTGTTTCATCTCGTTGTGCCGCCTCGTGGCCAATACTTGCTCGTCCCTCCAAACGAAGTTTTAATTTTCACTTAGCCAGTCGCGAAGCGGCAGCTTTGTGCCTTTGGGTCCTTGCAATCAGCGTTGACAATTTGACGCGTGGAACCCGTCGTCGTCCTTGAGGAAAAGGAGGATCGTCAGACGGTTTTGTGCCTAGGACGCCCGAAGGAGTCTTCAATTAGCGTGATTGAGGCGAGCCGAGGCGTATTTAGTGCGGACGCCGTTGAAAAGTTTCTCGCGAAATTGCGGAGGATCGTCGGGAGACCCGCGAAAGCGGTCGGTCTACTTGATAATGAACGACGGATCGATTCCTCGATGGTGCACGAGATGCCCGTCTAGAACGTAGTACCTCGCGATTCTAACGATATATTCTTCTGGCTACCACGAGGACTGACAATTCCGAAGAAGGGATCGTTCGGGGAATTATTCTCTTTTTTCGCACGGAAATTTCACGAGCTTCACGCAGAATACGCTGTGATGGCGCGGAATGGATTCCTAAGAGTAAATCCTCCCGCGATATCTTGTTCCACCGGTCTCGTTAACGCACAGCAATTCCCTGGGGAATGTTGTTACAAATTCGATGTAAATGGCAGAGCGGAGTTAGAATTAAACGAACCATTTTTCGCGATCGAGGTCACCGCTATAATCGAAACTTTGATTGTAACTGGATCGACTAATTGACTGTTGTATCGTCCTTTGTTTTGTGTAGACGATTCTACACGAGCATTTTCATGCTCGATGCCTGGGAATATTTTTTAAATTTATCTACCGATGGGCGAATCCGAACGACAAAAATGTTTCCAGTGCGTTCTGTGATTGAGGAAGCAGTTAACCGGGAAAGGTCCGATTGTAAAGAATGGACTCGTATTTTTAGTGGTGAATAAGTCCTAGGTTAAACAAAATAACTGATTTTGTGGATTCATTGTTGCCAGAGAATTTCGAAGCGAGCAAAATGACGGAGAAATTCGTGTAATCCGAATGTTACCTGCACGAAAGCGATCAGGCTGATGTGGATTGATCCGTTTGCAACGTTCTCTGATAACCGTGGAAGGATCACTTTTTGCTGACGCACCAACTGATGGGGCACGGTGAACTTACTATTCGTTTGGCCGTGATCAAAGTTGCACAGTGAGGCAGGCAAGCTCGCCTGGCGGATCCGTCTAAGCGCACAGTATTTCAAAATCAAGGATTCAGGTCGAAGATTATCAGACGGCTAACTGTACTCCGTTCAGCCACTCGGTTACAAGGAACTGAAATCCAAACTCCGTTTAATGTCTGCGCCTGAGGTCCAACCGCCTCGCCGTCACTATTAATGAGGCTGCAACAGACAAGCCGGTTAATCGACGGCGGGGATTTTCTAATCAAACACAACACTGTTGGTAAGCCAGAGGAAATTAGTCATTAACGTAACGTAACACCTATCGTCCTCCAGTTGCTTAGCTTCCTCCCTAGCTGGCTAGAAAATATGTTATCCGAACCAACAGTCGTGCTGCGTTATTGTGCGGAGTACGTTGACTTCCTGCCTTACATTGACCTTCCCCAATATTTTTGCCCATCTTTTTAGGTGTTCACCAAGTAAAAATTTTTCGACATATAGAATGGACTATTTAAATGTAGACAAAATGTAATTTTATGAAAGAAGTCCTCCGAGAAAAGTTTTACTATTTTAAGAGGTACGCACGACGATGAGTTAACTTTTTCAAGGTGATTCTCAGAGATTTCAGGGTCATCGGTATTTTTTTTAATAGTGTCTTGAATTAGAAATCTGATTTTTTAACATTTGGCATAGCTCCTTCTTACTTTTTTAGAATGAGAACATTTTTATGCATTCAACTGTGAATTTATTTATGTTACCTAATACAAGAAATAGATAAATACCAATAATCGAATTTTCACTGTTTATCTTTATTTCAGCATTGGGCAATCGGAAAGTGGAACGTTTACGTTAAGCAACGATGATTATAGAGGAAAGCAATAAAACGAAAAGATAATAGTGCCTGTGTCTATAATTCCAAGAAATATCGAAAAATATTTGTGGACTTTCGGTGCGCTATGTGATTTTCTCGGTGTAATCGCGTAATTAAGATTGGGTTCTGGCGTGTTAGCGGAGAGACGAGGATAGATAAACGGAAGACAGTGGATAGAAGATAAGGTAATGCCGTTGGCAGAAAAGCAAAAGTTCTCATCTAGGGGAGCCAGAGTGGAGCAGCAAGTGGTCGTATTCTCAGGGCTGGGGGCAAGTTCCAAAGGACCGGCGAAGTTCTTCGATCCGCCGAAACTCTGGAGGAGTTACTGGAGTGTCCTCTGGGTCAGCCTGTTACCAGCTCGTGGACTTTGTCGCAACACAATTTTCCCATGGAATTTTGCGATGCTCATGATAACGTCGGCGTTTATCGCGACTTCGGAACGAGTCATCGAGTTCCTCTAGTTCTCCGAATGCTGAACTTGTTCGTTTAAGAATCGTCTTAGCACTTCACCTATTGTCGCGCGAATTGCGTGTCGCGCAGATATTAAATGGTATGTTTTTGGAATTTTGAACGGGTCTTTTTAAAAATATCATTTGCCTTTCTACCGATAAAATGTATTATAACTAGACAGCGGATTTTATGCATTTATGACAAAAATGAGTAAATGTAATTTACAACAGTAAAAACATTAGAAAAATTTAGAAATATTGTTATATCATCTTCAACCTATTAAACACATTAGGAAAGAAAATAAATTTCTATTTCGCTCCAGTTTGTTGCAATTCAGGTAGAACATTTTTATTTTGCCTAAAGATTCGCTGTCTGATTATAATTAGACTGCGGATCTTTATGCATTTATGGCTTCTACAAATTTTCAAAAAATGTTAAAATATAAAATTCGATAGAATTTAGTAAGATTTTTATACGTTTTGGATCCATAAAGGCTGCTCCCATTAAAAATAGGAATTTATTTCATGCCACTTTCTTGTCTATAAAAGTTGAAAATTCCATAAATATTATGACTGAAATCAAGAAAATCTAGAGAAGATTCCAGAAGGCTTTTTAGTCCATATAGAACGTTTTTTGCGTTAGAGTGTGTTTCAGATTCCGCTGAAGCATTATTAAAACAGCATTTTCTAGAAAGCTTCTACCGAGCGTGGATTCACATACGATTCTAATTAAAATCGAGTGATCGTTAAGGAACCGGGTGAAGAGCGTTTCATTAGACTGAAATGGAACTTGATATTATGCGAGGCCATAAAACGTGAAAGTCTAGAATCGAAATTCGAAGTTGTTCTAAATTTTTCATACGCCAGCGAACCGGGGAATATCGTCGGATTTCGGGGCCGAGTGATTTTCTCTCGGCGTTCCCTCTCGGTTCCCTGCGAGTTTCCAGCACATCCGATCAATTTTCGACATTAAATAGTCGGCAGGCATCGACGACGTCGGGTTCCCAGGGCGTCGCGACGCAGCGCAATCAGCTCGACATCGAAGTACTCCCGCGGAGAAGTGTCTCTTCCGGAATCAAATTGTCGAGAATAGGCCGAAGCTCGTGACGATCTTACGGAAGTTCTCGTTCTCGAGCCACGATCATCGAACTTTCCACTCTCGCGAAACTTCGACCCCTCGGCGAGTGCCTCCTACTAACCGTAGCCTCGTCAACCCTACCCGTGCGTCCCCATCTCTTTCTCTTTCTGTCCAACAGTCGATATGCTGCCCGTCGTCGACGACGACGTCGAGTCGCGTCGCGTCGCGTCGCGTCGGTGCGTCCTATCTGCCGGCGAACTTTCCTTCTGCAGAATTGAATCGCCACGAAATCGGTTTCGTCGGGGCATTGCGGCCGAACCATCAGAAATTTGGAGATTCGCTCGCCGAAACTTTTGGCTTATCCATTGTTGCGCCCCGAACCAGCGCGGGCGCAGGCAAATCGAATTTTCAAGGAGGCGGATCATTTTTCATTGAAGGCAAATCTTCCTCGGGATCCCGAACATGTTCTCGGCTCAACTTTAAAGCAAATACGGTCAGCTTGTCCGCGTGGGATCGCTGTACCAGCGAATTTATTCACAATGTTACCGACACGACGAAACTGTTCACAATTTTAGAGTGAACGAATTCACTATTTGTCCAGAAATCGTTAATTCTACAGTAAGAAGTCTAATTAGCGTCAGTCTCAATTCTACTTAAGTCGAAGCTATTCAAACTGAAGCTAATTACTGATACACGAGAACCCTAGGCTCTAAGGACTCAAGTTCGAGGTACTGTGAACCTGAGAAACTGTTCCAAAAGAGTCTAATATATTTATCATAGAACCTTGGAAATAGGTGGCTTAAAGGATTTCATTAAAAATTATATTGTATTAAAATTATATTACAAGAATTTTATTGCATTTAAAATATATTCTACATTTGAATCTCTAACTGCGTTTTCCTAAAAATAGTATTTTTAAAAACAATGTGTTTTCACAGTTTTATACGTTCGTGACCAGCGAACCAATTTTGCCGATATTTTCTGTAGATATTTTACGACTGCTTTCTATTTGTAATAGTTTTATTTCGACACAAAAAGCGAATCGTTCGGATCGTTTTCCAACAAATTGAAATTCCTAAAATCAACTATGACGAATTTGCTGCGACCATGCTATGTTTGCCAGTATGAAATATTTACAGCGATGTGTCTGTTAATTGAAATTCCATTTTAGACATTATTTCTTGAGAAGAATTAAGATCGGCGTTGTCCGAATAATCGTGATGGGTACTTACGGCTCATGCACCAGATTAGAATCACAATACTGAAATACAATCACTAAATCTCAGAACGAGCCCATTGTCAGGTATCCTGGGTCCGTCACGGGGCCCACGATCCTAAGCTGATTCGATTCTTCGATCGTGGTAGTCTAATTAGGATTGGACATTGTATGGAATCATGAGCAGCTCTCTGTCGTTCTCATTCTAGTTTCTGAGCATTGAATTGATCTATGTGAATCCATACATCCGGAATTGTTTCTGTTCGCGTTCCTCTTTTTCAGGTAACTCCGATTGACTCGACATCCTTATTTCTAGGAGGTTCTGGTGATTCCCTTGCTATTGGATTGTTATCTAAATTTATCACCACTCACCTGGACCGTAACAAGTCTAATTAGCATCACTCTCAATTCTGTCGTTCTCATTTTAGATTCTGAGCACTGGATTGATCTATGTGAATCTATCCGGAATTGTTTCTGTTCGCGTTCCTCTTTCTCAGCTAACTCCGATTGACTCGACATCCTCATTTCTAGGAGGTTCTGATTCCACATCCTCCGTGGTCGATTGATCCGATACAGATCCCTCAGCTCCAAGTTGATCAGATTCGATGCACAGAATGGTCTAGAGTTCTTGGATTAGTCTCACTCAGTTCTTCTGGCCCTGGGTTCATCTAATTTGTCACCACCGGCTTTATTGTATTCGATTCCTTCGATTTCGGGTTAATTCGATTCAGGCTTATGCAGAATCACGACGTATCCTGGAGTCCTGTTTCCATCGATTCTTAATCCGTTTAAACCTGCTGTAGAAAAATGTATGACCCGTGTAATATTAGTTCTTTCACTTTCAGAACAATTCATGTACTTCGAATATCCATCAAAAAACATAAATGTTATTCCTTCCTTTGAAGTCGAAACAAAATTCTGTTCTTCGATGATCAATATTTGAACGTTAATGTCGACGTACACATGCATCGCATTAAATGATTCATATTCGGGTTAACGAGTCTAATTGAAAAATTAGAAAATCTCGCGTTCTCGCCCCGACGCAAATTGGCAACGAACGCAAGATAATTACGCGTGACTAATCTAGCCCGGTTCCAAGCAGAAGTCAAGTAGTCTCGATTTGATGTCTTTTTGTCTGTGCCGGCGATCATTCACCTCGAGCAATGCGTTTTTCTCGCACGTCACCGGTGCCCAAAGAAACCGATTGATAGGAGGATCCAGTTAATATAAGGGCAATAATTAGAGCGTGCATCCACGCTGATTAATGATGGAACGTGACGTAAGAAATTTCGGATGTTTTGCAGATACAGATGGAGCAAGTGGAAGACACAGCATTAAACGATCCATCAAAAGTATTTCTTGTAGCTGGTTCCCTTGCGCAGGGCGCTCTCCCCAAAACAAAAATATGCCGATGTTTCTCTTTTTTAACGGACGTCAAACGAAGATTCACCGATCCCGTATCGGCGTCGTTCGACCTTCTTGATTTTCTCAAACATTTTCGAAACGCTGTTCCCTCGAAATTCCACGAAACAGCTGAATTTCATTGGGGTCGTTGCTTACTGAAGCATCCGAGGCGGATCCCACGACTTTCATTGAACCTCCTTGCCTTCGATGCATTGCTTCTCCTCTTTTCACTTTATGACGCGCGATCTCCAGCAGCATCAAACAATTCTTTCCGAAGTCCGCTGCGATTTTTTGCCGAGTTTCGAACGAGAACCGTGTCCCAAATTTCGAGACATCACTGCGACATAGAAGCTCTGTGCTGCTGAGAAATCGGCTGACTTTTTGCCGATTGGTGCTTTTGAGACGGTCGCATTTGGGACGAACCTTTCAGCGATTGCATTTTTATGGAACATACCATTTTATGTTATTGCGGATGCGCATTATTCCAATTAATATTTGTTTCCCCGTTTTGTCGTTTTTTCTTTTCGTTACAGTAAGGGTATTGTTTTCCACAAAAGAAATTAGAATTATTAGAAATTACACCTCACCGATTTTGATGAAACTCAAATATGAAAAAGTTGTTCAGAATGATGACCTTAACAACTTATTTCAAGATCATTAAAATCGGTGAGGTGTATAATTACTTCTTACCTTTTTCTGTATAATTACCAAATTGTTATATCATCGGTATAAATATTATATTAGAATTGATATATTATCGGTATAAATATTATATTGGGTTGGCAAAAAAGTGATTTCGGTATTTTAAGGTGAAGTAAAACCGAATTCTTTTATTCGAGCGATGAACTTTAATCGATAAAATATTTTCTTATTTATTCTTTTTGGCAAAAGATCATCGAACAAAAGGGAAAATATCTTATTCATTAAAATTCATTGCTTGAATAAAAAAATTGGGCTCTATTTCACCTTAAAATACCGAGATTACTTTCTTGCCAACCCAATATTTCAATCTTGAAATTTCAAATAGATCTCTAGATGTTAGAGTCTGGATGCTCCAAGTGTTGCTATACTATCAAATCTAGATTAACCGCTGGTACAGCTGCTGCAGAACAGCTCTAATTGGTAATAACGTGAATCTGAACATGAAAAGTATGTTCACTATGACACCGCTAGCGTGGGTGTACCAAGATAGAACTCTCGAGTCGAAGTAGTCCAAAGTGAGATTCAAAGGGGATAGTGATTCAGAAACGTTTTGGTTAGACGACACTTGGGAGTGTTCAGAAGTGAGTTGCGTCAAATATAGATTGGGCACCACTTAGATGACACAGCTTCGGAAAGTGACTCTGCTCTATCAATATAGCTGACGTGAGCGCAGTAGATTCACTCGGATTGGCAGTTTAACTCTGGGTCAGGCCTAAGTGCGTTTATTGGGCGTATTTCAATTTCATAGGTACAGGTTGTCACCCACTTAATGGCACAGCGAATGAACATTTAGTCTGTTTGCGGCCGTGCAGCAGCAACCTGGAGCATCTCAGCATTTACGCTGTATCTCCATTGGAAATAAGTAGGGCGCAAACCAGTACCGAGCCGGATAAATTGCACTACTGTCCTATAATCGCTTCGCTCGGCTGACGTGATTATTGAAGGTCTCCTGCTTGACTCTTGTTGTCGATTGTAAGGATCTTTGCTCTCGGGCATACGTTTCAGCTACTGTGTGAACCTAGAACGCGATATTGTTAGAATTGACGTGGAAACAACATCAGATTAACTTTCATTCATTTAAATTATTTCGGAGGGGAATGAAGAAAGTCTTTTTATTAAAATGATTCCAAAAAGCGATTTAACCCCTTGCCCTACAATATCGTGTCAGTCTCGTGATGAAGATTAATTTCCTTTAAACCGAGATGAAATTCTATTTTGGTTTTGTTAATGTATAGTTATTGGAGAACATGTATAGGCATACAATAGATACAAATTTTCTCCTTTTTAGCAAATTACGAACTACAAAGAAAGTTTTAATCAGTAAAGCCGTAAAATAAATCATATATCTAGTATTATTGTTGTGGGGTGAATAAGCCATTTCACAAAATATTGATTATTTCATTGTTCTTATGCTTATTGTTCTTATTATTGCTAGTGCTATCTGTAATCTCTGTAATGAATCTCATATAAGATTCTATGTGCTAAATAAAAAAAACATATATCTACTATTGTTGTGGGGTGAATAAGCCATTTCACAAAATATTGATTATTTCATTGTTCTTATGTGCTATCTATAATCTCTGTAATGCTAAATAAAAAAAGAACATATATCTAGTTAAAACATATATCTATTATTGTTCTGAAATAATTGTTGCTAGGTGTCCTCAATTCAGCACCAATCTTATCAGACACGCAATAAGCAGCCTAGATATCTAGACACCTCCGCATTGTTGACATAACGCTGCATTGTTAAGTGAGCAACAGCTTAAGGCTCCCACCAGGTGTCAGACGTTAAGTCATACTGACTAATGTACCGGAAATACATCCGACCAGCAGCGCATACGAATGAGTATGTGCACCGTGTGCTGCTACCAAATGGTCTCTACACACTGATAACGCTCGCCAAAAAACTCCATTCTAGACTCGATCGTAGATGAGCCCGACACTGGTGCGTTCGTTCTAATTGAGTCTGAATAGACTGGCTTGAATGGGTCCGAATCGATTCTCGATTCAATCTAATTTTATCGGCACGGTGTAATTATTCCCAGAATGTCTTAGTGATCCTAATTCTAATTTGTCTTCGCACGATTGAAATTTCTTTTCGAATATCAGCTTTTTCCAGATCCTTCAGATATTAGTTCTTGAATTCACAGTGGATCCGATTCAGTCGTTTTCAATTAATATTGTTTCGCGGATCACAGGCCCAGATCCAAATCCTAATTTGTCTTCGCACGACTGAAATTTCTGTTGGAACGCTCGAATATCAGCTTTTGTACAAGTTTTGGTTCTTGAATTCACAGTGGATCTTATTTAGTCGCGCGAAAAGCACAGCGTCGTTTTCAATTACAATTGTTTCGCGGATCACAGACCTAAGCCAGATCCTAATCCTAATCTGTCTCCGCACGATTGAAATTTCTGTTCGAATATCAGCTTTTTAGCAGATTCTCCAGGCTTTGTTCTTGAATTCACAGTGGATCTGATTCAGTCGCGAGAAAAGCACAGCGTCGTTTTCAATTGAAATTGTTCCGCGGAGCACAGGTGAGGAATTAATATCGCCTGTAGTCCTTCTAAAACCGGTCGAACATTACTCCTCCTGTGAAATAACTTCTCCCCTTTTCGTTGACGCGATGATGCGTGGCACTCTAGAGAATAGAAGCGCGCAAAGTGCATTGTGTTTCGGCCTCGGCTACTCCTTTCGGCTTTGTGCACCGGCACCAAAGCAATTCGCAGCCTCTGTTCATCCGCGTGGATTATTTTTCTCATTTTCACACAGGAAGTGGAATGCTTCAAATCTTTCGTCTATTTTCGCTCCCGGGCACTCGGAAGAACAGATTCATTCGGTGCACTCAAATTTCCGCTGGAAAACCCTTTCGTCGTGCCGCTCCTCGCAGGTATCAACAGTAACGAGCTCCATTGTCGAAGAAAGGTAACTTCCTTTAATCTCGTTCAGACCTCTTACATTGTGCAAAAATAATCCACTGGTCGCACGAACGAGTAATCGGCTAAGATAACTCTTGATCTCCTATGTGATCTTCGCCAAAGATTTTTCTTTGAATCGCTTCTTCTATGAAAAAACGTTGTCTGCTATAGTCCGCTGTTTCCCAGAACCTGAACGAGTCGCGCGCACCATATGAATACCTAGGTGAAAGCAAATACGTGTATCGAGTTTGTAGCAACTTTATTTGCAAATTCTCGCGAGGTCCTTACCGTTTTCGAAAGTAAAACTTCCCGACACCCACGCTTCTCGCGTGCGAGACAATATCCCGCGCGACGATCGCAAGAAAACGACCGTTCGAATCGTCATAAGAACGCAGACCCTGGCGAACTTCGATTAAGATTCAGCCGTCGATCCCGCGGAGCGGTTTCGCGGCCAACGGGGAGCCAAGAACCAAGGATCGTCTCCGGAATTAATGTAATCTCACCGTTTCTTGCCACCCCACCTCCCCCTTGACAGCAATTTTCGAGCGGACGTTTCCTCGCTGTTTTCTCTCCGGGCTCTTTCAATACAATCCACAACGATCGCGATCGTTCCGTTTCTTATCGCGGGAACGTGACGAGCGGACCCCGAAGAAGCCCGGAGCAGAGAAGACACTGTCCAAGCTGTTGTTCTTCCCGTTATCAAGCCCCTGGAGGACGCTCCGATACTCCCGATATCGAAGCGCATGTCGCGTCGTCGTCGTCTTCGTCGTTGGGACAAAACGATCCGGCGTACAACAAAACCTACAAAGGCCGACATCGCGGTCTAAAAATGATAAAAACAGGGGTCCAGGGGTTTAGGAGTTCGGGAGGTTAGGGATTCGAGAAGTTAGGGGGTTTAAGAGTTCTGGGGATGAGTGGTACAGGAGTTTAGGTGTTCAGAGGTTTAGGGATTCAGGATTTTGGAGGTCCAGGAGTTTAGGGATTAGGATTCAGGGGTTAGGGGTTCAGCCATTTAGAGATTCAGGAGTTTAGAGGTTCAGGGGTTTAAAGATTTAGGTTTTTAGGGATTCCGAGTGTTAGAGGCATTCATGGATGTAGAGATTCAGGGGTTTAGGGGTACAGGGGTTTAGGGGTACAGGGGTACGGGAGTGTAGGGATTCAGGGATTTAGGGATTCGGGGGTTTAGACATTTAGGTTTTTAGGGATTCAGAGGGCTACGTATTCAGGGGTATAGAGGTTCAGGGGTTTAGGGGCACAGGGGTTTAGGTGTTCAGGGGTTTAGGGGTACGAGAGTGTAGGGATTCTGGGATTCAGGAGTTCAGGAGCTAGCTCTGGGTTAGGTTTAGGGGTTCGGAGTATATCAGAATCGATGGCCGATTAAAATTCAGCGTCCGATCTGTAGGGAAACATCTCGGCGGTCACTGGGGAGCGGCGTGGGCCATTGAAAGGAGCATCGGACGCCGACAGGTCGACTCTTTTCACCGACAAATAGTCAAGCTGCACGAGAGCGATTCGCAGCCTCCGCTCGGCCGAAGCAAATGGAACGCACCAGAGGGCCTTTCCCGTAGGATCGATATGGTAGTGGGGAGTCGGCGAGAGGAGGAACAGAGATGAACGGTCTCGTAAAGGCTGCAGCGCGAATGAAATAGCGAACGGGAACGTTGCGCCGGTGTGCACAGGGCTGAAAGAGGGAAAGGAACGATCAAGATGGAGAGGGAGAACGAGGCGGTGTGAAACGAGAGAAATAGAGGATCAGCTCGTGAGGGAATATTGGTGCAGAATCGGAGGAGATGAGGGCGCTACGGCTGGCGCGGCGTGGCGCGGCGCGGCGGTTTCTATGTCGCGACATCGTTGCTACGAGCGGCGTCGGCGTCAGCGTCGGCGTCGGCGTCGTCGTAGCCGTCCTCGTTGCCGGCGAAAGCGGCACCAGACCGAACACGCAGCTGCCAAAGCCAGACTCCGCGGCTCGGTCCAGTTTGCCTTCCGCTCCCGTTTGGCATAGTACCGCGTCGAGACGCCGCGTTCTCCGGATCCCGACGTGATACCGGATATATCGTGTTCGTTTCGTTAACCGAGTACATGGATACCGCCTTCACGAATCGGCGCTATTCACTCGCATAACCAGTGAATTATACTGTGACACGGGAATAGTCATTCGTTTTGGGTGATTTTTATTCGAACCGTTTGCTACCCGAAGAGGTTACATAGGATCCTCGGAGCCACGGGGTCCACTGACCCTCTAACTCTCTTCTTGTTTTACCTCCTGAGGAGTCGCGTGATACTCTTCAGTGGTTGCTGACCAACCTGATCGAAAAAGGTAGACGGTTTAACACTTTTCCAATGTACCGATCATCTGTTACGCGGTAGTGATACGTGACGTCGATGTTGGGAATGTAATCCGTGGTGACGTTTGTTCACCTCGGCCCGTGTGACACATTTTTACCCTTCCCTACTGTTTCGGAGTCAATGAGTCGCAGGATTTCAGGTTTCAAGAGAAATCGTTCCAGGAACGTGTTGATGGATGAGAGGTTTCTTTACACGCATCGAGGTCGCGAGTCTGTAATGTTCAACGACTGGTTCACTGATTCTGAATTGTTTTTGCCCCCGGGGATCACTTCGGATCAAGTTGTCTTCGCTCGGGGGAGTTTTTATGCGTTACCGTGAACCCTTCCACAGATCCGCGGAACTGCACCGATTCTGTATTGTCGTTCCGTAGAATACGATGCAGATGTCGTAAATATGTTTTCACATTTGTCTCTGTGTTCCGGAGATCGGTGCACTGGGTCAGCTGAGCCGAGGCCACTGCTTCGCAAGACATTAGTGATGAAAAGTTTCGCTGTGCTGTTTGTGTCGTAATGTGTGCTCAGTTCTATTGTTCTTTTAATCAATGCAATCACATTTGCTTCGCATAAAATTGACGAGCTAAATTTCAAACATTTAATACACAAAGGGAGATGTTCTAAACATTATGGACGTTAATTCATTTTTCTAAATTAAATGTTTTCTATAGTTTCTTATAGTATACATTAAAATGAATAACGTTTGTTATAATAATAATTACAACGCTCCCCACAGTGCTCCTACATGTTTTGCAGTGAAAGGTATTCAGTCTCAGCATCTTTATTTTTCGGTCCACAAACCTAAAACCTTTGAACATTTTCAATTTGGCAAGTGTGTGCAGATTGGACACTGTCAACCAATTGATGCAATTAAATAACAAAGCTATCATGCGTGGGCATGCTGACACCAATTAAAAACATAAATACAATTGAACTCTTTTTATGTAACAACAAAAACATTTTACCTCGCAACGAAACGAAATACGTGCTTAACAGCCAGTGTTAAAGAACGCCCAATTAAAAGCGCCAATATAATTGATCTCTTTCCATTTAGCAAGACAAACAATTCATCTCGTGAAAAGATAAGCTACATGACATACGTGGGTGATGCAATTCTTCTGTGTATCTTTAAAAATTAATTTAATTCATAATAATGTTGCTTGAACCGAACTTTCTTGGGATTTGTACTGCGATTCGATTATTAATGAACTCTATTAACCCTGTGTGTGTAGTCGGAGCTATTGTAACTAGAAAATTAAACATTTCTTCTTTCTTTCTATTTTAAGTAGAAAATTAAACATTTCTTTTTTCTATTTTAATTAGAAAATTAAACATTTTCTTCATTTGGTGGATAGGAAATTGTGATATAATACCTCATACAATACTTAAATGTTTAGTAATTGGTTAGATACCAACATATTTAAGAAACAGTTCGAGAAATAATTTACTAATTACAATTACCTCGACTTTGTGGGACTCTTCGAGGTGAATTATTCGGCGATCAACATGTTGAAGAATGTTCTGACACACATAAGAAACATAGTTGAGGCACGGAGCGAGCTTCCTGTGAACAGGTAGATCGCAGCAACCAATTTCCTTGAACAAACAGTAATGTGTTCACAGACGTCCGATTACATCGAATAATAATAAACCGACAGTAACTAGACACAGAATAACCGATTGAATCGTTCCCCCTGCTTGTCCATCAACGCTATTCGGAGGAACATAATGTTGACAGAGCTATGTGTCTTGTCGGGCTAAAAGCTTTCTTGTACCAAAGGAAGCTGTCGAGAGCAATCATTTATATTCCGGAAAGTAAACCCGACATGGAGAATATGATGGATGACGTGACTGTAGTAATCGAACGCTGATACAACGATCTCGTTCAAGAACCAATCGAAACCATAGCGGGGAAACTCGTTTCAATTTTCCGGGAGAAAAGGTGAATCAGGGTAATCCCAGGTACCTGTACGCCGGGCGACGTCTTCGGAGGAACTCGTCGATGCATCCCCATGAATAAATCACGTGGAGTATCCCGATGGTCGAAACCCATTAGTCTCCGCGTAAAAAGTGGCGGAAGCGGAAAGGAATAGGATGTATTACCCGTTCTCGTACCATGATTGCAGGAGGTGGGCGGTAAAAAGCGCGGCTTCCACCGTGAAATCCTATGTAAATATAGGTGCACACGGTGTGTCTCATTTAAATCAGTCCGCTCGAATACCTACGAAACCGCTGACGACTTCCTGAAGTGTCGCAAACAAAAAGTGAGCCGTTTCGTCGAGTGTATAATTTGATGGGGGTAGTTTTTCCACGGAGGAGAAGCGTTTTGTCAAATTGATTTCTGTTTTTTAATGTGTGTCGGGTGATGCTCATAAAAGAAGATTTCACAAAAGAAAATTATATCGAATTTGAACAACGATTGCGAACTTTATTAATATAATAATTATTATATTAATTATTATATTATTATATTAATTATATAATGCGAACACAAAATACTCGTTCCTCTCGCAGAGGAAATTTTTATTTTTTATGATCTTTTTGATGGGGGTAGTTTTTCCACGAAGGAGAAGCATTTTGTCCGATAGATTTCTGTTTTTTCATGTGTCGAGCGGTGCTCATAAAAAAAGATTTCACAAAAGAGAATAATATCGATTTTAAACAATGATTGCGAACTTTATTGATATTGATGAACAAAATTACCTGTTCCTTTTGCGGCGAAATTTTTACTATTTATGAGCTCTATTCAAACGAAAACTTTTGCTTTCAGGAACTTGCTTTGTCTGTTCCCATTGCGACTTTAACAATCGAAATGTTTTTTTTTTAAAAAAGCTCTATGGTCCGTGTTTTCAATAGAACCTATTAAAAAGTTCTATACCTCTTTCAATCTCAGTATCACAGTACACTACGCGTTATCTAAATGAACGTGTCTCTCAAATTAATATATTTTAGCAGTAAGATACTCTTTTATAAGAAATAACAAATGACAATGGAGTGTCTGGGTTCCTCAAGGGGATGAATTTGTCACATATATCGAGGGTGTACTTGAAAACTATTGAACTGTCGCCAGCGACATCTTGCAGCGTGATCGATAGTTAGATGTTTGAGAGCAGGCTGGTTCGGAAGGGACACCCTGTATGGAAGGGAACGCGTCGACCACACGCCGAAGCTGAATTTACCGTTTTACAGGACCGCTTTGCATTCCAATGAATATTAATCGAATGCAATTATTAAACGCAAATTGGAACTCAAATAACCGGCGTTTCTGAGTCCCGATGCTGTGCCTCTATCCTCGTAGCTTTCACGGAATAGCCAGACACTCTTGCCAGGTCCTCTGTTCTCCAGCTATACGCGCACCACCGCCCACGAACTCGCTTTGGAAATCCGTTCGTATGCCTGGCAAAGTACTCCGGGATCCCCTTCGTTCGCATCATCGGGATTTTCTAGATCGCGTTGCTCGCGAGTAACTTCTCTTCCTCTCTCTCCATCGTGCTCGTGCTCTTCTTTATAGCCAAACTTCCATCTACACTCCCGCTCATAAGTCTTGGGACAGTGATCATTAGACTGCGGATCTTTATGCATTTATGGCATCTGAAAATTTTCAAAAAATGCTGGAACGTAAAATTCGATAGAATTTGGTATGATTTTTATTTATTCCTGATCTACAAAGGCTACTACCACTGAAAATAAGATTTCATTTAATTCTACTTTCTTCAAATTTACCTACAAAAATTGAAAATTGCATAAACATCCGCAGTCTAGTGATAATATTTTTATTCAACTCTATAAAAATGAAATAATCCTTAAAAAAATCAATAAAAAATTCTTTTCATCGAATAATCCGCCAAGTTTCTTTATTAGAGTTTCCACTATTCTTGGCATCCGCATGAACAATTTTTTTCATACTTTCTGTTATATTATTCCATTCTCGTTCCAAAATATTTTCAAAGTAGGACAAAAATTTCGTATCTGTCTATCCAGTTCATCCCATAATTTTTCTATGGGTTTCAAATCTGGCGATCATAGCCATTTCATAATTTTAATGAATTATTACATTGAAGTTGATCCATATAGTTTTTACATATTTTCGACGTGTGTTTTGGATCATTATCATTATTAAAATTATCTACATCGATTGCAAGAAATAGAAACCAAACTGAATGTTATTTCTTCCCTTATAGTGATTTTAATAAAGGAGAAATCATATACATCGACATCTTTAATATTAAAAATTTTCCAATAATTTTGAATTTCATCCACTAAATTTTGCTATAAATGCATAAAGATCCGCAGTCTAATCATCATATTTATATTATGTAGTTAATACAGTTAAAGGTTCATAATCTATACGAAATACCAGAGTTTTATCAAAAATCAGAGGTGTCCTAAGACTTATGAGCTGGAGTGTACGTGGGCAGAAAACTCGAAGGGAAACTCGTGTTCTCTATAATCGTTTTATTTTTATACCCCTTTCCCCACCCCTGCTTTCTTTGTCTGATATCTTGCGCATCGGCTGCGAAATTTGTTGAATGACTGTTTCGACTTCGTCCCGAAGATCCATTAATTCTCGCCCATCAATCTTCCCAGCCGCCGGCGTATTTTCCGATCAACAAGTGCCGATCGATAATCCGTGGATCACAGTTTTTTTCGCCGATCTCGCCGTCCCCGTGATTTACTTCTGCGCTTTCGACTGTCCCTTTTCGTTCGAGCAATTTGACGGAGTGCGCAGTCGGATTATTAATTGAAAAGAGAATGACGCTCGCCGAGGATTAGCAGAAATATAAAACGTTTAAGCTTTATGCCAATACCAAAAATTCTCTACAATTTTCAATACTGCTGTACCGTGTATAGCTCGCATTTTCATGCCTCGGATGTGAATAAATGTATAATTACCGAAAAATTGGAAATCTATAGGAATTTTGACAACGAGAACGTCCGTCAAATTTAAAAAACAAATTCGGAGTTGGCATGCACGATTCGAATTCAGAATATTGTTCCAACTAAAAAAGTAGCAGTTCGAATTTTTGAGAATCCGAGAAATGACGAAACTTTAACAAAGATATATTCGTGTTGTTTTATTTAATAGTATGTTTTATTCTATTTAATAATGTGTGTATGATTAAAAAAGTTATTGTTGAAAAATTTTTCTATGAAACGCTTGAGTATCGATTGCTGGACACTTTGAAACATTTATTAAACGTGTCAGTTTTAATATATTGAAAGCAATCCGTAGCCTCTGTTACACACAGTTGCTTCTAATTACTTTAACCAGGCTGTCGATAGTACGTAAAAAGATCGTCGCAAATTACTTGGAACTATCGGATGTGTTTTCAATTTATCGAACATCAGTTTCCACTCTGGACTTTGCTTAATACTTTAAGAATATTGGCCTATTATCGGCACCTGTCGTCACTTATCGCTGCGGCACAGTCAGCAACGTGTAATTTCACCGAGCTTTTAACGCAGTCGTTAGCAGAGTTAGGGGCGTATAAAAAGGACGTTCCGGTTAATTAGTTGACTTCACGAATTAACGTTATCTGTAGATCATGGTTAATGATGTTGGACGACGTTGCTAATCTATTTGAATAACGTGCGGATTCACTCTTGATATAACTTCAATCGTACTTCCACATAATTTAAATTTATACATTGATTACAAGTTTTTAGCAAATGATAGGTAGTGTGAAATTTATATTGTGATAATTTATCGATAAGAAAAGAGAAAACACATCGATAATATCAATAAATAGATGCCAACAAATTTTTTAAATAGCCTGTCAATAAAAAAGATGTTAAATGTTCTCAATATTCTCCACAACTGTCTTTTATGGACTCTGGGCGGGGTCCAAACTATTTTATCTACTAGCCTACTATAAAATAGTTTGATATACAGGGTGGACCACGAAATGTAATCAGCTTTAAGCTTTTTATGCACAATTACACTGTCCAATAAATTTCAACTTTTTCTTAACGTTTCGATTTTCACTATACGATTCTTATAGTTTTTTGCGCTGATTCCGAAACTGCTCATAATTTTTCCCTTACACGCACAGTTTCTGAGAAATTTGGGTATAAACATTATTAACAAACATTACACTTATTCGGGAAAGTCTACGGAATCTTCTGCTGTAAAGAACAATTCAAAATCTTTTATAACAACATCACATCACATCACATCACAATATTTGTTTAAAGTTGAAAAATATGCCTTTCCTTCCAAAACTGTGCGTCTAGGGGAAAAATTAAGGGCAGATTCGAAATCAACGCAGAAAACTGTATAAGAATCGCATAGTGAAAATCGAAACGTTTTTTGGCTGTTGGACAGTGTCATTAGTATATTATGATTATGATGTATGCTGTATATTACAGAGAAAAATGTAAGGGGATGAAGAAAATCATTCTTTTAAAGCCGTTTAAAACGGGTCGATGTAGCAAGAAGTTTGAGAACACCTAGTTTAGACTAATATTAATTGTAAGACTGTTAAATATAATTCCAAGAAAAAAAATGTAGGTCCGCCTACATTACCTCCTACTCTGAAGATCGCGATCTCCGATCTAGCATCGCGCGGTCAATCCTCTTCCGTCGTTCGAAACACATGCGCATATGAATCGAAGAAATGGTACTAGTCAATCGAGCACTGATCGGTGCGAATTTAAGCTTCGTACCTTAACAAGGCACTTCACTGAACCGTTGTCAGCGCGCGGGCGCGCGAGGCGCGTTAGCGGACTATCAATTTTGAAATGGGCACCGCAACAATTTCGACGACACGGTCCCCGGCCGAATCAAACGCGGTCCCGGCTACGCGTTAATGAATTTCACGCGGTGTCGTCGTGTCCGATAGTTTCCGCGTGCATGGAGAAACGTGTGCACGGGGCTCGGCATGCCTTGTGCAATTTCCAGCCAGGATGGAAATTACCGGGTTCGCCGGTGTGAAAAAGTGTCGCTGGTAACCGTGTGCACGGTGGTGTGAGAGGGTTGAAAGAAGGTAGAGGGTTGCGAAAGAGAGAGCATAGTCGAGAGTACGAGGTGTGTAAATTAAGTAATGAGTAGACGGATCTTTATGCAATTTATGGGAAAAATTAGTAGGCGTAATTTGAAACTGTAAACATATTATAAAAATTTTAAAATACTGTTACATTGTTTTCAACCTATTAAATGTATTAACACTTTACCTACCGAAAGCCTATTAATAGGATTTTCAATAATTGTGCTGTACCGAAAGAAAGCATAGAAATTTTCTTTTGCATTACAATCTAAAATGAAAGTATTAGGTGACGTTATTGAGAGTGACTCGTTAGTCCACAATGAAAATTGCTGTCACTGTTGAAGGTTCCATTAAAAAGTGTGTAGCCATGAACCATAGATTTTTCAAAATTATGTAATAATCACCGGTCGGTAATGTGTTAAGAAAGGAAATAAACCTCTATTTCACTGTAATTCCTTGTAATTCACTTAAAAAAATTTTTATCTCCGTGATTTATATGATCGTGAAGCAGTTAATGTATCCTACACATTGGAAAAACCGAAATTATTACTGGTAAATATATGCCATTATTATTTCGATTTGTATAACGGTTAGGAGGAAATAATTGAAAAATACCGGTATTTTACGTACCGTTTTGAGGGGGACAATATTGAATTATAATTCTATTCGAATAAAAAGCTTGAAAAAAATCAGTCTCGTCAAGGAGGTGAACAGGAGGTCGCGGAAGAGACACACCGGTCTAATTCCGGAAATTACGGGATACGCGTGGGCGAAATTCCATTGCGGCGTTTAATTCGCCGATCAACGGGGCCACCCCCTGGAATCGCATGACCGAAGAAGAGACGCCCATCTCGCGCGCTGCTGGCTGTTTACTCCGCGTCACTCGACGATATTAACAAGCCATTTGTGGCTCTCCTCGATTCTATCGCCGGGTAATATCTGGCAAGCTGACGTTTCAACTCCTCCGCCCCCGCGCGTTATCGACCGGGAACATTGTTTTTACACGTGGAGCCCGCGGGAACCGGCGCGAAGGGAAACCGAACATTTTATCCGTCTTTATTGCTCAATTTCGGCGGTACGTTTTTCCACGGTGTGCTTCTTACCCCCTCGCCATCGATTCCCTACGGATATAATTGAAAGCAGAGAAATATACCTGTTGGAAGTTTGTTCCGGTGATAAATCGGCCGATTTATCGGGAGGTGAACAGATCGAATTCAGGACGGACAGAGAGCGCGGCAACGGAGCGCAACCTTGCACTTTTAAAGCTAGTTACCTCACTCAAAACCCGCATCACGTCGTCGTTTATATCGACCGGCCGAATGAATGTCTTAGAGTTAAATCCTTCGATAATTAAACGTTCGGCTATGGAACGAGTGCTTCAGGTGGCGTCAGGCGCCGGCCAATCCCATAACTCCGCGTAACATATCGATTTTACGTCCCGAAAGCCGCGCGATCTACAATCCTTCCTTCCTTCCTTCCTTCCGGCCTTACATAGTTGCCGCGAATTATAGCGTGACGCGACTCGCTGTTGTACGTGGCTCGCGAGCAAACAGCTCCAATTGCGTGAACACGCTGTTCCGAACCGCCATCCGGAAGGTACACTCCTGGACAACACGGCAGGACTCTTGCTCGAAGCCGGAAAATTCCACGCTGTCTCATAACAGTTTTCCACAGTTATTTAAATTTTATAGTCTTAGTCTTATTTCTCACTAACAACGGACATTACCCAAGTGTAACACGCTGATTTTAATGGAATTTATACAGGATATATTTGACACGTATTTTTTTTAGCTGCTGTCATTCATGTAAAGGGAAATTAGCCCCCCCCCCAAGTTGCGGGTCAAAAACCTATTGTTACTAAATCTGGAGAACTAGAGGAACTTTATTATAATTTAATATATATTTTAATATCTCTAGCAGTGAAGATGACAATAGATAGTACCACAAAAATATTCTAAATACTGGGGTTTGGATTAATCCTTAAATCAGTGTTTAATTCGTTCATTCTGCACATTATGAGAAAACATTCAAATTAAATTTTATATTGATATTTTCTTCACAGGGCGAGTTCTATAATTAAATTTGTCTTTACACACTGAAAATATGAACAATGATCAAACAATCCTTGCTAAGTCAGGATTTTTGGCTTTGCTCACCTGGAAGAAGGTGAGGGGGGCGCAGAGTCAGCGTGAAACTAAGGAAACCGAAGTTCGCCGGTTTCGAAATCGGTTCGGTGCGTGCCGCCACGATTCCAGAGCTTCCCTTTGCGACCGCCTAGCGCGACGAGCGTTGAAAGAGCTTAATTGAATTTCTCTTAATTAACTGCCTCCGCGGCTCTACGATAATTGCGACGCACGAACTCCCCCATTACCGTAATTGTGGGTCTAATTAATGTAGTCCCGGTGTTCTACGCGGACCCTGGCCTCTCGGCCGGGAAGCAGATTAAATTTTTGACGAAACGTTTTCAGGGACAACAGGACAGGTCTGCGTTGTGTACCCTGATGTTTGAGTTGCCTCTCCGGCTTGTCCGGCTGCTCCCTGCGGAGCTGAGGTTCTTTAACCCTGCGGTCTGGTCAAGGCTGATGTCACAGATACACGCAGAGCATTTTGAGAAGTGTTTGCGGGCTCATGTTACACAGCTTTTGAGGAGCGGCCGTTTATACAGTGACTCACGTAATTGTTTTAATTCCCCCTAAGTACGAATAGCTTTTTTAAAAGTGGGCCAAATATATATAACGAAATATTGAAGCAATTGAAAGTTGCACATCATGTATATCAGTGATATCGAAATTTGCACTCGGCTGGATCCGCAGAGCAAACAGTCACACTCGATTTTTTATCAACGTTTTTATCCGAGTCTGTAATGACAATTTGAAAAATATGTTTTGTATACTGCAATATTGCTATGACTAAAAATGGCGGAGCTGCAGATGAATAAAAACGGTGGACATTATAGTTTTTCATGATTTTCAGCCTTTCACACGTGTGTAACTGATATAAATATACAAAAGTTGTGTTTCACCATAACAAGTTTTGTCAGTTTTAATATTTATTCAAGTTCTTTTTATAAATAAATGTCAGACACATCGTTGTTGCCGATTTGTTATATTTTAATATGATTTTCTGTTCGTAAGACAGTTTTCCACCATTTTTTATAGTCAATAAATCAGTCGGTAAATCAATCATGCGTTACATGTATTTATCCTTTTCCAAACATCAATCAAAGAATTGAACATTTAAATGATCTAATATCGCGTGGTGCAATTTCGCAGAATAATCATCTTTTTAAAATATTTAATAGACTTCATACCAAATAAATCCTTAATTATTGGTTCGTTGGTCGTTAACCATATTTCAATATAATATTTGCATGAATCAATTCGTAACGGACAATTTAACGGGAAACCAATTCCGCATAAAATATGCATGCGCAAAATTGTGATAATTAATGGGTCTTTGTATTTTGCACTCGTTACACAACACAAATGAATGTTATTAATTTCAGTGGAACATAACGTTTCTTCGGATAAGTCAACCGGAAAATTTATGCACTTGCACGTGTATGACATTCCGCGTGTAAGTATGGTGTTTTAATGATATTATGATCATTACAAAACGGTATTTCGATAATCAATGACTACATATGCTTTTGAACTGAAAATGAACGAACTTATGAAATCACCAGATATTTAGACGAATTAAGGGTTGCTAAATCATTCAGGCTCCGTACGTCGAGCGTCAAGAAGTAACTTTCGAGATTCATCAGAATTAAAGATTCATAACACAGAGGAAAAACAGACGGCAAATACACGCTGTTACGTGCAAGAACAGATTGAAGCACATGCTCAAGAACACTGCTAGCAAGGGCTCAGTAAAGATGTTCCTTGGAAAGACGCAGTGCTGATTGTGCAGATATGAAGAACCTGCGAATGACATTCGAGGGTAGAACGGACGATTGTGGGATGGGGTCGGTCGTAGATCTCGAACAATCGTAAGAGACTAGGAAAAGTCAGAGGACTCTGTGAGAGTATTCAAAGTGTGGCTGCCCAGTCGACGAATCTCAAGATCATGGGTTCGTGTCCCTCGTGTCCAGTTCCGTATTTTTCCCAAGTTCCAGCAAATATATACAGCGACGTGGTCGATTATTCGCAGTTTACTTTTCCAGTATTAAATCCTGTGGATCTCCATGTCTTGGATCCACATCTTATTTCACAAACCTCAGAGTAAAAGAAATTAGATCCCCCACAGAGAGAAGAGTGCGGAATTAAAATCAAGCAATGACGAGTTTACACGTCGAACGCAGGGCAAATGGTCCTATTACAAATTTTACGAAAAACGAGGAAGGATTACATTTTTATTGGATAAAAAATTAACAATTAATTCTTGAAAAGGTTATTGTTATTAAAAACATAAAAATTGTCAAAGAAAAAAACAAATGAAATTCATGAACAAGAAAAATTAAAGTAAAAAAAGGAATTTTAAGAAATTCAATTGATTTCAGTGTGATATTTTTGAAAGCAAGGTGCCACACAAAGTGACATTTCGCAGGTTACGCTGGCGATACGTGGAACGCCGCCATAAAATACACATAGCAGTTGTATTGGTAATATAAAGGAAATACCAGGAATACCAAATAATATTTTTATTACATGTTATTGAAATTTCGAGTTTTTATAGTCAATAGTAATTTTTTATTTTACACGACGAGTATACACGGCAACCGCACCGCAATAGAGATTTGGATCGACTTGTATACACGTCGAAGGCAGTTAACTGGTTAATAGCACAGTGTTCCTTATTTGCCAAAAATCGCTGGACAAGAAAATGAAATACGTCGAGACGTGTAAACAGCTTTATCTCCGACACCCGGCGACTGGTGTCCTGACAGTGAAAGGGGGAGAAAAGGCACGGGTTCGATTGTATATTTCACGGGTCGAATGAAAACCCCCGAAAGGAACGAGGAGAGTAGCACTGCACAGTACAGTCGATATATACTTTCACGAGAGAACGAATAGAGGAACCGTCGTTCGACGAGAGTCTAGTACGAAATGGACGATTACACCGAGCGGTGTATAGTCGACGCGGAACGAGAGATTTATGGGACCGCAGGAATTGTGCGGCAGGTAACTGGAACGAGAAAAAAAAGCGGAACTATTCCCGCTCGGTGAGTTTCCCTATTTCTAGATACTTTGTCGAAGTGCTTGTGTATGCTAACCCGGCTGGATGGCTACTTGCTGGTGCCCGTGTAGATTCAAGCACCCTCCCTACGATTGCATACGTAATTATGCGACGACTCGAAGAAACTTTGCAAACAAACACGGTAAGTTATGTCTAATACAATCCTATTTTTCCGTGCTACTCCTCGTGTTGAAGGGGTGAAATCAGCCCTTGAAAAAATTTCAATATTTTCCTTTTCGTGAAATATCTCGAGAAGTGATGTTAAAAAAGAATTCTTTAAAATGCATTTTCTTTATTTGAAAATTTAAAAAAATTTTCTTGAGTTACCAATTTAGGGTTAAATAAAGCTTCTAAAATGTTGGCGAGTGACATTACACAATGTGGCACGATGTAACGCGGAACTGAAGAATCCAATATCATTTACTAGGTTTTCTGACCAGCGAAGTGTAAATATAATATACTGAACTAAATTTTATGTGATTACTAGACTGCGGATCTTTGTGCACTTATGCCTTGAAAAAATGTTCAAAAAATGCTAGAAAATCAAATTCTACGGAATTTAGTACGATTTTTATTTATTTCGGATCTATAGAGACTACTACCACTAAAAATAACAGTTTACATGATATCACTTCCTTAAAATTTGCCTGGAAAAATTGAAAATTGCATAAACATCCGCAGTCTATTGATTACACATTATCAATTCACAATTTCGAGTAAGCATGTCGGAATTGTCACAAATAGGAATTAAAATTGTAACTATTAAATTATAGCATTGATCATAAATTATTCCGATGTATGTTCGGATTTTAATGAAAATTCAATAAAATTTAATCTACACCAATTCGAACCCCTTCAAGTTAATATAACGATATTGCCATATCTGACAAGTTTTCATTTTATTTACGATAAAACTCACTCCCTCTCATCTTTTTTATTACACACAAACACAAATACCCTTTTTGAAATATTGAAAACACGTTACGCGGAAGAATTACTAATTTCCGGAACATTACTCCACGCTGTATGATTTTAAAGGTAAACCTTTCGTTTAGGGGAGGCAGCTCCGATGAGCTTCACCTTGACAACATTCTGAACTAATTCTTCTAATTTTGTCATTACAACTACCCGGTGTTCGGTCTTAGTTTTCGAGATATTCGCGAAAAACTATTGCTAATACTGTATTGAATTTTCCGTATTCTTCCACGCTCCGTGGCAACGTAAGGCTGTCATAGTTTCGAACGAGCTACACCATAGGTAAACAAACATAGCAAGAACCCATATATCCGAATGTGACCCATGTGCGGTCCAGTACGAACCAGTAGCGATCAGTGTATACAGTATACATCGGTGCGTTAGTTACAAGTCTCGTGAGTTTTTGAATTATTTCAATATGCATATGCACGAATTTATAAATTTGACATACAAATTCGATGTATAATGGTCTATGTATCCATTAGACCATTTAAGTACTCAATAAAATTCTCATTTTCAGATAGATAGTTTTCGAGACCCTCACCTAACCTAACCAACACACAATACCACACACACCTACCCAGTGTTTCTGAGACGAAGGTTCTCACATTAAACAATATAAAATCAACTAAAACCAATACCAATTTATTTTACAATCAAATGCGATAATATAATACATGTATGCTGTATCGGTCTCAGTTGATTTTATATTGTATAATGTGAGAACCTTCTTTTTAGAAACACTGGGTGCGTGTGAAACACTGGGTGGGTGGGTGTGGTATGGTCGCTTCTCATCTCCACAACGTGTTTACAAACAAAAAATAAACAGATGCGGCCCCGGAACAGGTTTACGTTGCCACTGAGTGTGCACGAAAACGGAAAATGCAATACAGTATTAGCAATAGTTTTTTGCAATTATCTCGGAAACTAAAGCCGAGCACCGGGTATATGTAATGACAAAAATTGTTCAGAATGTTCTTGTTAATAACATATGTCAAGGTGAAGGTCATCGGAGCTGCCTCCCCTAAACGAAAGGTTTACCATTTTAAATAACAGCACGCGTAGAATTAATTTAATTTTATTTACACGAAATACGAGATTTCAGCGATGATAAATATGTGACGCTGATAACGAATATTCTACTACTTATTTATTGGTTCTTATCAATATAATAAAGAGAGATGGTTACAGATGATTAGAACTTTAAGATGAGTTCAAATTTATTATTGTACCATTTTTTTAAATATGTATGGACAATTTTCGAATGTCATAACAAGTTTCGAAATGAAAGGGTGATTATTCCATAATTGCTGAAAGTCTATGGTTCATGGCTGAGGATCTTTTAAAAGTATCCTAGCAACAGCAATTTTAATCATAAACCAACAATTCACCCTCAATATTTCACCCCAATCAATATAATTCACCCCAATCATTTACTTCGGGATTATTGTATAAAAGAAGATTTTTAAGAAAATCCTATTTAAGATCCTTTTATTTAACACGTTAAGCGCCACGCCGAATTTGCGTGCCTTTCCGTTCAGGCCACAGTTAGCCGTCAGGCGGGCCCTGCCGGTCCGTAGGGACCGACGTGGCCTGAACGGAAAGTCTAGCGTCGGTCCCTAGGGACCAACGTGGCGCTTAACGTGTTAAGAAAAGCCTATTAATAGGCTTCCGGTACATAAAGTATTAATGACAATAGGCTGCGTTCGGGGCGACGAAATAGTTGTCCGATAAAAGCTGTCATTGCTTGGCTGGTTTTGGAATTGCGCACTGCAACAGGCGATTCCGTCACGGACGTCACGGTGCATGTTCACGGGAAGTTAACAGCGTCAGACGTTCGTAGTGTCGTTGACGTGTCGGCGGCGCTAGTATCGACGAACATTCTGTCGCGTCGTAAGTGTGAGAGACGTTGATTTAAATGGGGGCAGTAATCAACGCGTCGGTCGACCGTAAAAGCGTTGTTAAATGCACTTCCGCGCCACCTCGAAAATAATCAGCGGCAAACAAATGGGTTCGTTTGATTGTTTAAGCCGAACAAAGACCCGTAAACTCTGTCTAACCGGTGCGCGCGGCGCAACCGCCATGTCGGCTAATTAAGAGCGAATTTCGACCCCTCTTGACCCGTTTCGCAACCCTGAACACGGACACGCTGTACCCGGCCCTGGGTTTGTTGTCGAATTTTTACATTAAGCGACCAAGTATCCACCACGCGAAATAAATCAGACAATCAATTTAATTAGTCAGGCGTGAAACGATCGAACGATTAGTCGCACTCCGTCGCCCCGGACATTTTCCGCAGGATTTATTTTCATTGTGGCGGCCCGGCTTTATTTTTCCGTCTTCGTTTTTCCATTGTTTTTAAAAGTAACATCGCGATAACACGATCAAATGACAAGATTGTAACAAATTTTTTAAATAGCCTGTCAATAAAAAAATTTTAAATGTCCTCAATATATCCACAATTGTCTTTTTGGACTCTGGACCCTAACTATTTTATCTACTAGCAAAATTGTTTGATATACAGGGTGGACCACAAAGTGTGACCAGCTTTAAGATTTTTATGCGCAATTATTAGTATTATGATTATGTGGTATGCTGTATATTATAGAGAAAAATGTAAGGTGGTTCATAAGAATACAGAAAACACTGATACTATCAACAAATAGATCAATAAATAGACCAATAAATTTTTTAAATAACCTGTCAATAAAAAAAATGTTAAATGTCCTCAATATATCCACAATTGTCTTTTTTGGGCTCTGGATCCTAACCATTTTATCTACTAACAAAATCGATATACATGATGGACCACGAAGTGTGATTAGCTTTAATTTTTTGATTTTTGATTAGCTTTCAGATTTTTATGCGCAATTATTAGTATTATGATTATGTATGCTGTATATTATAGAAAAAAATGTAAGGAGATCGATGAAGAATCGTTTGCAACCGAACATGCTTGACCCGTTTCGCAACCCTAAACACAAACACACTGTACTCAGTCCCAGGTTTGTCGTCGAATTTTTACATTGAGCGACCAAGTAGCGACCGCGCGAAATAAATCAGGCAATCGATTTAATTAGTCAGGGGTGAAACGATTAAACGATTAGTCGCACTTCGTCGCCCCGGACATTTTCCCCAGGATTTATTTTCATTGTGGCGGTCCGGTTTTATTTTTCCGTCTTTGTTTTTCCACCGTTTTTAAAGTAACATCGCCATAACACGATCAAGTAACACGGCTGGGAATAACTCTTCTATTTTCTACCGCTGAATCGTGAAACCGATTCGTGAAACGCGATACTCTTTTTTCCATATTTTGATGCGAGCTCGCGTTGACGGTTTCATTCGCGTACGATTTATGGCTTTATCAAATGTAAACGTGCTTTTTTTAACGATGTGTATTAAAAGACAATTTAAATGTAACCCACGATCCCTTAATTTACTGAATATTCATGAATACGCACAGAGTGTCGATCATTTTGAAGGGATTTATGTTTTCCGCGTTGTAATTCGATGGGCAGACGAAGCGATAAACCACGCTATTTCTCATATTCGAAATTACATGTACAGTTCGTGTAATATTAGAGTGGCCGAAAATATTAAAAACGTAAAATCTATTTTCTTCATTATATATTGATGCAATGTTGATATTGGATTTTCTCCATCATAAATCCAATTTGCTATTTCCGAATATCTCATACATGAAGTAAAGCTATCAATCCGAGAGCAACTGGCCAGATAAACAATTTATTGAATGTTTGAGTACATTATTTGTCAAATAGACGCGTGGTGTAAGCAGTTAGCGATCAACCCGTATTTAATACGTTCCATTAGACTGTTCTTCTACCTGTCGGAAGACATTGTTTACTGGTAAAGTGTAATAGCATTAATGTGTACGTATGTATGTAAATAAAGTTGGAATTTCGTGACGTTAACGTTAATTAACGAAGGCAGAACACGATATTGTTATTGCATGCATTTTACGCTCGCTGTTGTAATTTACCGAGCGTCTGCGAACGATGCTATCCAACGTTTAATATGGAAGAAACGTTTATGTGTTCCCTGCATATGAGACACAATAAAAAAAAAGAACTGTATACGTTCACGATAACGAATGGACATGAAAGCAACCGACCGAAAAGGATAAACGTCCGCATCCGAAAACACGCTCTTCCAGGCTGCAGTTTCAATTTGTCATTCACTGTCATCGACGTCTTCCTGGCGCCGCGCCGCGGCAGCCAAAATTTTTCATAAGCTAATCCAGCAAATGTATGATATTCGTTATCATACATACAATATTCGTTAACATTTGCCAGCCGGGCGACCCGCGTTCGTTAAATATTTATTATATCGTGCACGCGGCAAGAATCCTATAAAACAGCGGGGAAACGTTCCGATGAAAAATGCGAAAACGCTTCCGGCCCGCCATATACATAATACTGTGGAGCATGACCGGAACTTCGCTAGAATTTCCTAGAGTTTTGAACATTATAATGATTTCCAAATGTTACTTGACAAGATTTAAGGGAGTAGGTATCCAGGATTGCAAGGGTGCGAGATGCACCTTCTCATTTCTTGATAATGCAAACAGTGGGGTTTTTTAGTAGTCAAAACCGCTAGATAAAAGATCAATCTAGGCCGTGATCGCCCTCAAAAGTCCTATTTTTACGTTTACGAGGCGTAATTTGCATTATTCGGAAGCATGTAGCTATCGTAGCTTTATGAAAATAGCTACATGCCCAGCTTTATGCTTCCGAATAATGCAAATTACGCCTCGTAACCGTAAAAATAGGACTTTTGGAGGCGACTGCGGCCTAAATTGATCTTTTGTCTAGCGCCTTTGACTACTCAAAAACCCTTTGCAGTATCGAGAAATGAGAAGGCGCATATTTTTAAATATTTAAATCTCTAGGCCCTCCAATTTTCAAATATTCAAAACTTTCAATACTTAAATATATCTAAACTCTCCAATTTTCAATATTTAAATCTCTGAGCCATCCAATTTTTAAATATTCAAGTTAAGCCTCGTAAACGTACAAAACGTGGTAAACTAGGACTTTTGAGGGCGATCGCGGCCTAGATTAACTCTTTGCGGTCGTATGTTTACTCTCAGCCACCAAAGCCACACGATGGAGAACTATAAAATATAATTTTTACGTAAAATTAAAACATATTATTTTGTTACATATATCTAGAGTTAAAAAAAGAATTAATAAATTTTGTTTTTCCTTCATAATCTTGCATATTATGTGTTACTGTTCGTTCAACGAAAATTAATTCCGACCAGCATGACACTTATGTATAAACTTAATACGACCGCAAAGGGTTAATCTTTGATCTAGCGCTTTTGACTACTGAAAAATCCCATCTTTGCATTATCGAGAAATGAGAAGGCGCATCCCGCACCCTTGTAATCCTGGAAAAACGAGTCTATCCCCTTAAAGAGAAATGATAATGAACAGAGAGTAAAAATTTCGTAAAACAAAGAAAAAATTAAAGAGAAAAGAAAAATGAGTATTAAAAAAGTCTTTACTTTCAATGCGTAACAACGCTACATGAATACATAAATAAAAAAAAAATAAAACTGATACGCTGTTGTTCATATATTCCAATAGCGCAGACAACCAAAATTTTTCATCTTTGAAAAATCGTATTTTGCCCAGCTTTTCGAGTACTCCACTGTGCGGCGGCGCAATTTATCCATCGCGTCCATTTCTTCCAATTATACGGACCCTCTACAATTTTGACATTCGATATCGATTTCTCGACTGGGGATAATTAACACTTTTCTATTCTGTTATTCGCCGGCGCATTTGCATCCCATAGCATTCGGATGTTCGGTTAATGAAAGGACGATCGTGGCAATTGTCGGGCCACGGCTATATAATTTGCAGGTTCGAATGGTAATTAATCGCGTGACTCCGTTGCGCTGATATTGCCGTCGAATTATCGTCGGATTATTGAAATTTGACAAAATTCCGATGCGAGTCGCGCCCGCCCACCCGCCTGCAGGCACACCCACTCGAATATTTGCGCTTTGTGCTGGCAAATATTTACGAATGTTAGAATCGGCTGTTGTCCTTGATAATAATGCGGCAGATGTTCGGCATCCGTGATCTCGGATAGTGATCGAAACACTTTTATCACCGCGCCGTCGGACCGTGCTGATCAATGTTACAAGAATAATCATTTGAATACAAACGGTCCAGGTGCATTTGCTTTTCGGTAAATCCTATCAGTTCGTTGCACAAATTTCGCGCACGGATGAATTTCACGCGTATTCCGTATTAAGAGGAAATCTTTGTATTTTGTCGGTCATTATTTCGTTTCTTTACTGGAATGTTTCTTTACATAACAATTTAAAAAAACTGTTCAGAATGTTTAATTCGGATTAAATGATTAGTCAGCAAAAAATGATTGTTTGCCAGATTCGGAGCTCTATATGTATTGAGCAAATATTTCTGACGAAGCTGCCGATAATTTGCAAGCTTCGATAATAAATAAATTAATTGGGGGATAATCAGCGTCTGTCTTATTTATCTAATATTTAATAATATTTAAATCCGTTGACAGTTACAAGAGCGGTTTCAATATTTTTAAAGGAGAATGTCCGACCAACTATTTTGCTGACGGAATTTTATTGGTAACGGAAACTTCGAAGCTATGTGTGCTTTATCGTATGTGTGTGTGTGTGAAACTGTTCTCGATTTCAAAAGGATCTTCGTATTGTATTGATTTTACGTTATATCCTATGTTCTATGTATTCTCCGCGAACATTTGACGGAATTCAAACAGTTGGTCATACAGAATACACCAAATAGTATTATCTGAATATGGACGGGCATTTACCATACACGGAATGCGTTTTTGAATATCCGTCTAAGATTCTATTTCAATGGCGGCATGTTACATGTATTGCGAACAAAGGGCTGACACCGTTGAACGATGCGAGTTCGTTAACTCGGTTATTTGAAAAACTGAATGCAGCCCATTAAACAAGAGATAAATTTTACTTGGAATTTAATGACGAGGCAACCTAGTTTCACGTTGTGAATTAACTATTGCAACTATAAAATTCAGCGGTGGCTCTCATTATAAAATGGATAAATTATTTTCTTTTTAACAATGCGCACGAGCGTTATAATGACTTTCGAGAAACGCGTTACGTCGGGTGAGATTTATTGTTAGCTCGAAAAACTTTCGAATTAATTCGTTGTTCAAATCACTGAAAATTAGTTTATGCATGTTGTACTAGGTGAACTGACTAAAATGATATTAAATGTTTACCATAGATATCGGCTTTAATATATTTTTCATTTTCCATGAAGATTTAAAGAGATTTTTATGCTACTTGTTCTAATATGTACGTTCCGCCGCTTTGACGGTCAGTTCAGAGGAAAACGGGAAAATTCTAAAAATTCTTCCATTAGATTGAATGAAACGCTTTGGTACCACCGACCATTTGCCTTTCGCTACGGAATATACTTTGTTTGATCTGCTGAAAAAAGCAAACTTTAATTGAAATTCTATTTCCACTAAGTACTCCCGATAAAGCGAAGCCAAAATCACCTGAAACACCAGCTATGGCTGTGCACTGTATATTTAGCGGATTAATTAAAAAGTGTTTTGCATGTAAAATGAACTTGAACGGGGGCAAACACATTGTGTCTTTTATCTACGATCCCAGGTAAAGGCAGCCGGCTCGTCTAAATGGGTTGCTTTTATTTTTTATTTAAATTTGCTTTCAACTTTCCACCTATTATATGGTCCACTACTATCCGCAATTATTTTCTTAGTCCTTTGAACTGCCATTTCGCGATCTTTACCCGGCGCAATTAATATCGACGATTTTTCCCATCGTAATTAAATACTTTCCATCCGCGGTTTATTTTCACATATCAATTTCGAATTCAATTCTCACGTACACTTTTCATTCTTCATGCACGAACCAATGAAAATTTATCTTTTATTGTCACTAAGCTCAATTCTAATTTTATAATAAAATAAGCACCTCCCACATAAACTACATTGAAATCGGCGTGTCTAATTCGATATGTTTAGATCCGTGTAATTTCTCCTTTTATCTTTCTTTTTTGAACTGCCATTTGGCGATCTTTACCCGGCGCAATTAATATCGACGATTTTTCCCATCGTAATTAAATACTTTCCACCCGCGGTTTATTTTCACATATCAATTTCGAATTCAATTCTCACGTACACTTTTCATTCTTCGTGCACGGACCAATGAAAATTTATTTTTTATTGTCACTAAGCTCAATTCTAATATTATAATTAAATAAGTACCTCCTACATAAACAGTGTGTCTAATTCTGTACACTCAGATCCGTATTATTTGCGCGTATCGATTGACTAAATGTTTCCGTGTGCTTGCGCGGTAAGCATCCGGAGCTCGACTCGTTTCGCGGAATTACACATGCAAACAACAAAGGAGCGAGGATATCTCGCAATCTCCGGTTAATTGCTTCGTTTCGCAACCTTCGTCGGCAAACGGGTCCCTCTCCCGTCAATCGAGTCGCGCATACAGATACACCATCGAATTCGGAATATCACCGCAACCGAATTTCCTTGCTGGCCGCGGCCGACTTTTTCGCTGCTCGGGTCCCGATGAATACGTCCAACAACGCACGCCTGTTTCAATCAACGTACACGCCTGGAAGTCCATTCATTTATCCTTTCACGTGTCCCTCAAAAGTCCTACTGGCAGGCAACTGTTCACAAAGAATTCACCTGCAATTTCCGTTGTGGCGCGGCCCATTCGCGATAGAGAAGGCGGCTTTTCAATAAAGCGAAGCGTGACTTCTGCACAATGCCGTTGCGTAGATACTGTACACACAACGTACATAGGGCACTCATCCCGATAGAAGTGGACGGCGGTGGAAAAAGGGTGAAAGCACCCAGGACGAAGGGGAAGGGTTGCCAGGTGGAGTTAGACGAGGGCGGAGGATCGAACAGAATCGAGGCACTCGATATATTGAATTTCCACTTGGACCACGACCACTGCTCGTTCGATCGTCCAAGCGAGGCTTGTTCCGATCCACCAGCGGAAACGCATTGGATGATCGCCGTGGAAAAATGGCTGCAACTGTTACAGATGTTAGTCAGGTGCGGCTAATAAGCAACGGCCATCCGCGATCCTCCCAGAACGAACGAATCGGCCAACGATCCGCTCGAATCGATGCCTCCCGACTCTCCTCTTTTATCACCGGTATAAATTCGATCGCTATTAACCCTTTCGCCGCGCGTAACTAAAATCCGCTTGATCTCGCCAGCCGAGCCAGCGCTCCCCTAACTTGTCCGCGTGAATGAAACGGCGCGCAGCGGCTCTTTCGATCGGCGACAAACGTTTTCGGACAATGCCGGCGAACACGCAAAGTTTATTGCGCCGAGGCCGGAGCAATTCGTTCGTCCCTACTGTCCGCAGGAAAAATGATGCGATTAACGGAATTTGTTCTATTGTTCCCGGAAACGTTGCATTAAGGGATTACATGCAGTTAAATTTCCGATTCTTCTAGAAAATGGTACAATAATAAATTTGGATTTCAAAGCTCGAAGCCTCTACTTTCTTCGGCTGCGTTAAATCATTTTTGTGTTGGCAGTTGAACAGACTCAGCTGCACCATCGGTATTCGTGGAAACTAACTCTAACATAAAATGTGTAAAATCGTGATTCAAAATTTAGGTGCATCTAAGTCTTTGTGACTGACTGTATATTCCTGAAACGCGTTCCGCACCTTGACAGACCTGTATTTACCTCCCGTATGCTGCTCGCAGACAATTGATCAGCCAATACCACTTAGCCGCGTCTAATGGCACATTAGCATACAGTTAGACTCCATTCCACGACACGAGGAAGTTCTATGTTGAATAGAACACTGGAGAAAATACATTTTACATATGTATAGGTTAGGTTCTCATATTAGTTAGTCAAGTTTACCCTGTCCCTTTGCACCAGTTAAACGAAAGCAGAAATTGATTGAAGTTTTGTGCAATTAGCGAGTACTTTAACGCGACTATTCCCACGCCGGCTCCAATCGCCCGCAAAATTTTGTTGCGCGTTGTTTACAAACCAGGGTTCGGCTTTGTTCCAGCGAACCGTGTGCAAGCTACTATTTGTCAGTCGGAACGGACTCGTACAATTCGACGTCTCGCCGGCTCGTTCATTTTTTTTTCCAAGCTCAAACCAGTCTACGTGCTCTCATTAACGCTACGTATCGAAACCTTCCCCAACCCAGCCGCAGCACGCTGAATATTCATTGTTTGCAACGGGAACAGGCGTAAATAATTACGCGGGGGTCCGGTCTCCCTCCCCATCCCTTTTCTCTCTCCGCTTTCTGTCTGCACATTATATTATTTACCAGTTTCACGTCTGACTAACCTCCAGGGGAATCTCAAAACCTCTTTAGCAAGTATTTAGCCGTAACCCCGGCATTCACGTGCTCGCGATACAACGGCTACACCGTCGACTAGACTGTTATCTTAGGTAATAAGAAAATAATACGTCCCGTGGCGTGCCATTCTACAATGGAACGCATCGCTCTTTCCAGCTTTCATTTTCTCTTCTATGCCCGCTCATTATTTTATTTCGGGTGACTGCGTTGAATAAAAAAAGAATCTCCACGACCATTCTTCGACCTGGTACCGTTCTTTTCTCTCTCTCTCTCTTTTTCTTCTCCTTTCTTCTTTCCTTTCTATGGCGAGATTCTTACGTCTCTATTACATTTCCTGGCCCCGGACAACACCGACTGTCCGTATTAATGCCTCGACCATAAATTCTCATTTTCACCTTCGGGACTAGATTCTTCTTCTTTAAACCGGCGCACTTCCTTACTCTCTGTTATTTTTATTCCGGATTATCCGTCGCGATCCTTCGAGAATGCGTGGACGAATAAGAGTATGTAACAGGGTCTCCCAAAAATGTTATACTTAAAAGAATAACTTTTTCCTTTACGGAAATATTCTCCGAGGCTTCGTTCAGGAGTTATTAACGAAAAACACGGAGCAATTACAGCACAGATCCCGCTGAGCGGGGCGTTGGCATTGGCCGAGTCGCAAGCCATCCGCTAGTAGCCGCTCCCTGATTGGCCGGTGGTTTTCGCTAATAACTCCTGAACACAGCCGCGAGGAGTATTTTCGCAAAGGAAAAAGTTTCTTGAAACGATCTCAGGAATCACCTCTTTCGAAGAAGTGTCCATAATGTACAGAGTGTCCCAAAAATGTTGTACTTGAAAGAGGTGATTCCTGAGGTCATTTCCTTTACAGAAATATTCTCCGAGGCTTCGTTCAGGAGTTATTAACGAAAAACACAGACCAATTACAGCACAGATCCCGCTGAGCGGGGCGTTGGCATTGGCCGAGTCGCAAGCCATCCGCTAGTAGCCGCTCCCTGATTGGCCGGTGTTTTTCGCTAATAACTTCTGAACAAAGCTGCGGAGAGCATTTTCGCAAAGGAAAAAGTTTCTTAAAGCGACTTCAGGAATCTCCTGTTTCGAGGAAGTACGTTTTTGAGACACCCTGTATAAACATGTATGATTTCCATAAATCAGCGTTAGCAATAAAGGGTCGTAAATATTGAATTGCGAGGTCCACGATGAGTCACCCTATATATTCATAGCGAGCCACGCAATTTTCGCCGTGCTCCTCTTTTCCTGCACCGGTGACGCAACTTTTTCATTCGACGCGACCGCGAGGCCTGATTGTCCTCATCTACTTGCAGCCGCGATCTCCCCTCATGCCCTCGTTCCCTCAAATAAAAGAATAATAAGCGTCGCATAGGCGTGGATTACGAGTCGCAACAAAAGTTCTCGCCTTCTTTATTTCCTCCTTTCTTCGAACACGAATCGGAGTTTCGCAGAAAGATGAGAACACGGGGGCCAGCAAGAAATAAGAAGCAGAAACACCTGCGCGGATTGGACAGTGAGAGAAGGGGTGGGATGAAGAGGGTTGGGAGGCGGTAGGAGAGCGAAGTAGAGGGCGAGGGTTACGAAGCTCGGACGGGAAAATTGCATTTCAACTTAATCGCGGAGCGGAACTTGAAACTTTTACGACAAAAACGGCGGAAAAGTCTCGGCGCTCTGTAATCGAATGATCGACTATTAAGTCAACTATTGGCTAATGGACCGGGAGTGCTCGGTAAGAAAGGAGCATACGATTTCCCGTTGCTGCCGGGGATGAAGACTTATTGTCGGGGCCCGCTTTGAGCGGAAATTGTCTTGGACCAAACGATAATTAAATGTAATGGTATCTATGAGCACAGGATGACACATTAACCATCCGCGTCGCGCTAAATTGCTCGCTGCTTTGTTACAGAATTAGCCGCGTCGTTCGTTCGATATCGGTCGAGTGTTTCTCAATGAACTGGAAATAAATATTCTGTAATATATGAAAATGTGTCCGACGCTCGTGTTACGTTCGAAGAACTATTGTTCTTGTATCCGATTCCCAGGTATATTGTTTAAAAATTATTGATGGATACAGATCTGATTACATATTACGAATTTTCATTCGAGTTGGATTAATTAAAGACTGGGTGGGGATTATTGAAACGAACACTCTGGTTCTCGTTTGTGAGCTGCAGTCGTGTTTCTTTTGTTCGTTGGCTCAATAATAAAATACGCGGCACAGAATTTCGCGGGCACGCTGGATTAATGCTTGGTTATTTTATTCGGTACGTATTGATCGGGATTTGTTGTGCAATTTTTTCTTATTTCTTGAAGTATGTTCTCTTGAAACTTTGTGTGATGAGTAGACTGATACGAATTATGGTTGCTACAGTATGTTCCGCGCCATAAATAAAGATATTGTAATAGCTAGCAGAAAATTGGAATTTAAGACCCGGTGTTCATCGGTGTTCATTTGTTGTGCAATCTTTTCTTATTTCTTGAAGTATGTTCTCTTGAAACTTTGTGTGATGAGTAGACTGATATTAATTATGGTTGTTACAGTATGTTCCACGCCATAAATAAAGATATTGGAGTAGCTAGCAGAAAATTGGAATTTAAGACCCGGTGTTCATCGGTGTTCATTTGTTGTGCAATCTTTTCTTATTTCTTGAAGTATGTTCTCTTGAAACTTTGTGTGATGAGTAGACTGATATTAATTATGGTTGTTACAGTATGTTCCGCGCCATAAATAAAGATATTGGAATAGCCAGCAGAAAATTGGAATTTAAGACCCGATGTTCATCGGTGTTCATTTGTTGTGCAATCTTTTCTTATTTCTTGAAGTATGTTCTCTTGAAACTTTGTGTGATGAGTAGACTGATATTAATTATGGTTGTTACAGTATGTTCCGCGCCATAAATAAAGATATTGGAATAGCTAGCAGAAAATTGGAATTTAAGACCCGGTGTTCATCGGTGTTCATTTGTTGTGCAATCTTTTCTTATTTCTTGAAGTATGTTCTCTTGGAAGTTTGTCTGACGAATAGACTGATATGAATTATGGTAGAGCAGAAGATTGGAATTTAAGACCCGAGTCCTGGCGTGAATCCGAGAGCTAATCTATACACATATTTACTTTCGATGTGTGTTAGCGGAACGCGAACTAGTTCGTACTAGAATCTAGTTTATGCAGGAACAGGATTTTTTCACCCGATTATGGGTATCCTGTTTACCCGAAAGTTTCCCGGTACACGAACCGGGTTATCGAAAGCAAGCGTTGTTCGGCGCACGTGATAGTATTTCCGGTTTGCGGAATAGACAAATATTTGTAGAGGAGATCCACCAATCGTCAGAACGTGAGATTTTGATTCGATTTAGCGATCCAGCCTGACATTATATGGCTGACATAATTTACAATTCGGACGCCGCGTACGCGCGTGACGAATAATGGGTACAGATAGGAACGTGTCCAATAACACGGTACGCTGTACCTGTTTGTAAATCGAATACAACGCTAGTTAACCGTAATCGCTGTAACCCGCCGCTCCGTGAGGTAGAGCGAGAGAGACGGAGCCGGGGCCGTTGATGACCCGCTAAGTTATCTGAGGCAAGACCGTAAAAGCGAGTCCCCTAACTTCTGTCCCTTTGCCACGGCGATCCTCCGAGGTATGGCCTCCGCACCAAAATCGATATTTAACTAGCCGCGAAATTCTACCAAACTCCAAAGGTCAATAGTATGCTGATAAAGACATAGCTAAGGCTAACTTGTCAACTGCGGATAATTAAAAGGCGATTAATAGTATGGTTGACCAGGGCGAGTCGGACCACCTCCGGTTTGATACTGAAACACTAATAGCTAAACTTCAGAGAGGTCATTTGATATTACAAATTCGTTTAGCTTGACCATTTCACTTAAACATTAACAACGAAAAAGACTATTCTATTCCGATGTTAATTCTGGGTGAGCCAACAGGATATCGTTAAAACAAAAAAATGGTAATTAAGTACTATAATTGTAATTGTACCGAGGAAGCAAAGATTTTTAGTATCTCTTGAATTTTCGTGCTTCGACGCCGGGAGTTCAAGGAGAACACTCTAGGATCTTCAATGTCCCTTAAGAACCCTCAGTGGTGAGAGTCCGATCTTCTGGGCATCTTGGGTAATCTAGGGATTTTTTTATAGACCCCGGACAGTACTAAAGAAACTTGGATCGTTTTCGGTCTCCCGAAAATTCTGTGAACAAACCTGCAAACTTGTAGTGGAGCCCTTAAGGCACTCTGAAAATCTCTAGGGACTGCTATCGTTCCCTAGGGACGCTCCTAAAAATTTAAAATTATGATGGATAACGTCAGGAATTTTCTAAGTCATTTTGAAAGTGGCATAGTTCTTTAATGATTGTCTGGACAACCTTCAAATTTTGTGGATAATCCTGAAAAATTGTGGGGGAGCTCTTTTGGCCTCGTAAAGATCTTTCGGAGAATCCTGAAGTACTGTGAGAATTGTTATTGGTATCAAGGGGCTCTCTGGACAAACTTGAACAACTATGAGAAACAAGTGATGCACTGTACAACTTCTGTAGAACCACGAGAGTCCACATTGGATGACAAAGATCCTTTAAACAACCCTGAGAGACCATGAGGGCTCTCGGAAGTCTCTAGGAGCTCTGTAAACAGCTTTGCACGATATTAACGCCCGGACAACGGACAATTTTTATAACTATATAATTGACGAAGAATGAAGAACGCAACCATTCAGCAATCCGACACGTTCTACACTCGACCAATGTTTTCAGTCGAACATATGTCACGAAATGTTCCAGTAATCAATTTTTCAGCCGTCCCAAACTAGTTTCAGTTTAGTTGTCTACGTATCTACATGTTTCCGAGCGGCCGCGCATTATCGATTTGCGCCACATGTGCACGGTATTCTGAGATGACGATCCCATATATGCACTTTCCTGTTTCTCAAGTTTTATTAAATCTTCGTTCTCACGCAAATACGATTTCAGAATTCTCCATGAAATGTTAAAATGCTGGACTAGTGGGAAGCACTAACTTCATTTAATACTACAGTTAGCAGATAGATCAATAGGAATATTTCAACAGTATATACAACCATTGATAAGATATTCTTTCTTGTTAATATAATATTCATCTAGTTATTGACTCAAAGTAGTTCCTATATTTTCTGAAAGGGAATCCTCGACCCAGATCGATAGTTGATAGTGAATGCGACATCTTGCTAACGACAGAAGTTTCTCAGATCTTCAAGCTTATCTGTTACACAAAGTACTTCTGTGTTCCACTTGTAGGTAACAAGAAGAATAATTCTAGACAGGAAATTATGCTTTCTGTAACCCAATACTGTTGGTTTCAAGTATATTGCAAACCTAAAAGCAAAGAAAGTCCTCTAACTGTAGTAGGAATTTTCTGTAAACTGAGAAAGTATGTTTCTAGGCTTGGTATGAATTACCAAGTGAATAGGGCTCCATTGCTGATGTCTTTTATGTGTTAACTAGAATTTCCCTGCGATTTCTAAGGAATCACGTCTGTCCTTTCTCTGAAAGTGTGCTAATTAACGGAAACCAGTTCAGTAATTCTAATAATGCCGCTGTCATTCTTACATGTCTGAACGTTGACCTCGAAGATGATAATGCGGAGTTCGTAATTGGGTAGGAGAAGCCAAATTGCAGAAGATCCTGATTAAAGATTCCTAGGTCTTCGCGATTTCATCCTCTCTAGGCTGACGACACAGAGTTGCGTGACGAATGCTGACAGTAACGCAGAATAAATTATTAATTCCTAAATCCGTACTAGTTAGATCACAACAAAGTGCTGTAACATGATCGGATTTGTAATCATTAGACTGCGGATTTGATGCATTTATAACAAAAATGGGCACGTACAATTTAAAGCAGTGAGGGCGCGCAGTGGCTCAAGTGGTAAGGCTCACGACTACGACACCGTGGTCCCGGGTTCGAATCCCGCCGGCACCTCTGAAAATGCTTTTCATTAGAAAAAGGTTTTCATGTGATATCTAAACTGTGGTGCCCCAAGGTGGTTCGGAACCCACCTTAATAATAAACTGTAGGTCCCGCTGAAATTAGGCGATAGTGAGAGTGGAAAGAGGGGAGATTGGTAAATGGATTTGAAACCCCGAGGGGACCAAATATCATTACTTTATAATTTAAAGCAGTGGACATATAGAAAATATTTAAGGACATCAATGTATTTGTTTCAGCTTAATAGGATAATTAAAAGAAGAATACAATTTTTATCTGGCTGCTATGTCCTGTAATCAATGCGAATATTTTTTATTTTGCATAAAGATCTGCAGTCTAATAATCATATTACTTAATTTTACTAATAATAAGAACGTTTACGATGACTGGTTCCTAAATGGCAGACTAGCGAAACAATTACCCTATCCGACTTCTAAGAAACTATCAGGCAGGACCACCGGGTAGGAACAGTTAACAAATGACCCGTCAAAAATTGTACAGCTGAGAGAAGGCGCTCAAAGTCACAATGCACTCTCATTGAAAATTAATTAACTACAGGATGTAGTAGCATTAAGGCTCTTGATTAATGAAATGCCCGTTAGTCAGAAATTCCGGAAGACGTGCTTTGCTAGCTTAAAGGACGCAGTCTCCGAAGGAGGTGGTCCATGAATATAATGTACTCAGCCTCTCGCTGTAGGATATGCTTATAACCGGCTTAAATAGGATTACGTCTCTATTGGGAGGTAGGCAGGCGAGGCTGATGCGAGGCAGAGGCGAGGCAGGCTGGCCGATCGTACAGGGAAGACATGTATGGACGAGAGAGGGTGGGTACCGTGCAGGAAGTAGCGTGATTACGTATTGAATCGAGCAATTATTCAACGGATTGCCAGGATTCGCGGTGTATATACAATCGTCTAGGCGGTCTGCGTGCGGTGTTCGCGCCTGAACGCGACCTACATACCTCTGGTGCGGTCCGGTATAGCCGTTTAAGTGTCCCCAACGGGCAGTGATTCACGGCTAGCGTCCCCATGAAATTGGTCTGCCACCGGCACCCCGTTCCGTCACGATCATTTGGGCAATTGAGCCGGAATCACGTCTTCTCTTTGCTTGACCCCCAGCGCGGCGTTTCCTTTCATCCCCGCCGTTCGGGACCAAGCTCTAGAGCCACCCCCGATACTACCGCTTCTACTCCCTGTATATCGTTTAATCTTTCGCCGGCGGACACGAAATTAAATTTAACACGCTCGGACGTTTCACCGGCTGGATTACACCGGTCGTGGTCGAGTATATCGCCGGCCGATTAATTGTGGAACGCTGGAGCCCGCTCCTCCGGGGTGGCGAGGCCAGAGGTTACGTTGTTTATAGCGATGAAAGTGGTCGGACGGAAGGGTTCGGCTGGGTTAAGAGCTGGCCGGTTCGAGGAACTATCTTCCTCTTCCTTTCTCTCTTCATCTCTCCATGTATTTCTTTCTCTCTCTCTCGATTGCTCTCGCTCTACATCCCAGACCTCCGTCTTTATGTCCGGAACCTTCGTGTAGCTGCTCCAAATCGAGGAAGCTATCGGTGCTCTCTCGGGCAACCGAGAAATCGATGAATCGACGGAAAGGATATAGACTATAGGTATATATACATATATATTGTATGTATATAAATATATATAGGACGTACATATATATTTCAACTATTTGGCCTGTCCAAGTGTGGCTACGATTTACTTAAGAACGAACGTTTATTTGCTCCATCCTCCGAGGGGTTTTCTTACTTTCGCTGCGGAAGCTCAAAAACTGCCGTTCAACTCGATGTTCTTTATTGGGTATACGTGAGGATCTTCGCGATAGTTATTTCGTTGCGTTCTTTCTCGGCCAAAAGTATTTCACAAACCGAGAAGAAAAGGACTCCGAGTTTAACTTTCTGCGTTAAGTAAAAAATATGCGTACTCAGGAGAAGCCGGAACGTGATCAGCAGACTGCGGATCTTTATGCATTTCCCGAAGAAATTGGTTGAAACATAAAATGGTAAAGGATTTTAAAAATTCAACAATGTTGTAATGTTGCTTTTAACAAAGTTGTTAAGGGATGAGATCCATTTTTATGTTATTCCTGCTTCCCACAATTAATACAAAACATTTTTATTTTGCATGAAGATCCGCAGTCTAGTGATCAGAGACAGGGACATCGTATACTTCTCTTCAGCGTTTTGCGTGAAGAATGCAATAATTTATCAAGCCTCCCTACGTATCAATCCTGGCAGTCTCCCCTACGCTGAAGTATTATTTGATTTTATTGTTGATCCAGATAATAAATTCGCGGCTGTTCTCTCTTGGAAATACAGTGTCTACTGATAAGAGTTGTTGATCGGTTCCCACCCTCAATCGGGCATTTTAGGCCGTAGATAGCCGGCGAAACCTCGGAACGGTGGTCGCAAAGAACTTAGATTTACGTTGGCGAATAATTTATTCAAATCCTTTCTCCATTGCGGATCCGAACTCAGGTCGCAATCCCTCGGCTCCGTGCTCGAATGAGAAGTCAGGAAAACACGAAACCGTATCGCATCGGCTCCTCGGGGGCGGTAAAGCTGCAAACAAGTGGACGAACGTGCTAGGCATAGAAAGAGGATTTCCGCAGAGGTGTTCATCGTGCCGCCCTGGCTATCCATACCCAGGGATCGAGCTTCCGTTTTTCGAGATTGCTAGTGTCGACAAGGGCTCAACCGAACTGCCTGTCGCTTTAAATATTCAGCGATACCCACTTTTGACGGGCACATTGAATTTCTGGCGAGGCGCATTCGCGATCCGCGGCCATCTCGCTTCGTTTCGCCCACCTTTTCGACCACTTTTAATCGCTCAATTGTTATTCCTCCAGACGAATCCACCGGGTTGATCCTCGTTGCACTCACCTTCCGTGAAATCCCACTTTCACGAATGATTACTCGTTCTTCTCCTCTGTGGCTTCACCGAGGTTTGCCGGCTTCATGTTCCGCCAGTTGCCAGCAAGTTTTCATTACCTCTTCGACAGTAGTCAAAGGGTCCAGTGACGCCCACGAACATTTTTATTCATATCGTGCAAAACAATGCTTTTCGGTTGAAAGGTAATCCCCCAAAATTTTAAGTCGCTAACCCCTCATTTAAGGGTAACACGAGGAATGAGGGCAAACGCCCTAAACTTTATCATTTTCTTTCTCGGTTGTCAATTAAGATATTAAAACGAAAAAAAAAACACGAAAATACTCGAACTTACCTCTTGCATTTCATATATCTTTTTTCGCAATTGTGAGAAAATATATGAGGGGTGGAAAAAAAATTTATTTGAAATAAAATGATAAAGTTCAGGGTGTTTACCCTCATATTAAAATTTTGATAGAGTATCTAGAGGCTTTTCGAACATCCTGGCTTTATGATTCATTTCAGACTATCTAAATCCAAGAGGATCTTGTTATTTTCGAGTCCACAGGAGTTCTACTATAATTGAAAAGTCTAGTTCGGGCAATTAGCGGCAGCCCCATCGATGGATCCCGGAGAAGGAATCACAGAGAATTAGCGCCAATCTCTTTCAAGCTATTTACAGGTTAGATCGCCGGTGATCGAGGAGGAGTCGACCTGCAGCGATTTTTCGACTTCGATCGCCGGTAATGTCGAAGGAAGCAGTCAAAGGGGTGCATGGTAATCGTTAAGTGAATTTAAGCGTTCCCATGAGGATTCCCATCGACACTCGCGCTCGCGCACAAATTCCGTGAACGTAGGCCTTGTAACCGAAACGGATCGGCAGATCGAGACTGCCATGTTTATAGGCAGTGCAACGCAGCGCGTGCACTTACTGTTCGCCACCTGTGCAGTGTATTCACTCGGTTTAACCAGTATCCACAGATGTATCCGGAAACGCGTCCTTGTATACGTTTCATCGAGTAGGTTCAAGTATATGCCTGTAGCTGCTCGCTATCATCGATGTTCCCGATCAGGAAGGAGAGCTTGACATACGGCAAAGTGCATCACGCGGTGCATGTACGTTGTCCTGCGCCATCGCGATCCTGTCTAGAATTGATGCAGGGGGTATGTTTGATCGGCTCAAGTGACGTCGGGGCGGTATACAAGGGGACACTGTTTACGTTCCTCGATGGGCAATGCCCTTGAAACATACACTTTTCCAGACAGTCGGTCCAAAAAATATTTTTCGAGAACGAACAACCTTTTTTCAAATCCGACCGAATGGATTCAGTCTTTGTGTAACTTTTTTCAAAAAATGCTATTGGTTGCAAAAATGAGAAAATGCTGATCTTCCTGCAAAATAACAATTCTCGGTGTAAATTGCAAGGAACGGGAGCAAATAAAAATCCCCTTTCCTATTAAGTAACTTTTTTCAAAAATTGCTATCGGTTGCAAAAATGAACAAATGCCGATATTTCTGCAAAATAAAAATTCTCAATATAAATTGCAAGGAACAGGAGCAAAAGAATCTCTTTCCTTTTCAAATAATTTGAATGAATCATTTTCACTTTTATTATGAATGCAAAAATCGTCTACGAAATGCCTCAAATTACTTTGTGCAACGTCCTACCTATATACGGAGATTTTTTGAAAATTTTCTATCGGTTGCAAAAATGAAAAAATACTGATCTTTATCCAAAATAAAAATCTTTTACTTTTTTAATGATTTTAATGAATCATTTTCGCTTTTATCATAAATGCAAAAATCCGCAGTCTACGATATGCATCAAATTACTTTGTGCAACGTCCTACCAATATACGGAGATTTTTTGAAAAATTGCTATTGGTTAATGAAAAAATGCTGATCTTTTTTCAAAATAAAAATTTCTTTCTTTTTTAATGGTTTTAATGAATCCTTTTCACTTTTATCATGAATGCAAAAATCTGCAGTCTATGAAATGCATCAAATTACTTTCTGCAACGTCCTACTTATACAGAGATTTTTTCAAAAACTGCTGTTGGTTCCAGAAATGATCTGCCTGCAACATAAAAATTCTCGGTGTAAATTAGAAGGAACAGGAGCGAATAAAAATCTTTCTCCTTTTTTACAGATTTTAATGTACCATTTTCACTTTGATAACTGCAAAAATCCGTACGCTTTGGAATGCATCAAATTACTTCATCTAAAGTAAAGCCCCACCTATACGGAAATTTTTTCAAAAATTTGTAATTCATTCTGAACCTTGAGGATATGTGTTCGACAGAGCCTCTGAAAAATACGTGAAATATTTTTACTGAATTCGAGAGTCCGCATTCATTTCATATTCCTTTGTCCTATAGCTAACAAGGCGCGCATAACTAAAAAATATGTGAAAACAATAGCATAAGTACAAAGGATTTTCAATCAACTTTCATGTTGCGCAGAAATAAATTTATCAGAGCAGGAAATTCGTAAACACAGGTTTTTTGAGATCGTCCAGCGTTGTTAAATCGTGGAATCCTGCTCTCCCGTGCATATTTCTTCTTTCAGCCGTTATTAAGGGGAACCACGGTTAGCATTAAATTTCTATAACTTCGTATTCTACCATGTAAAAGCAGCACAATTACTTATCGTTACGGCATGGCAACGTCAAGAATTTCCTTCTTTGCAACTGTGTCTCAAATATTGCATACTTCACTGTTCGAAGCTCGGCTCAAAGAAAGAAAAGGGAAGCACCGAGAAAGGTTACCTGGGGAACGAAACTACGCATGAAACCGATGCCAAGTAAATAAATTGTTGTGCCAATAAGAAAATATTTTTTAGTGGCTATCAAATCACCGTGAACGGTGGAACACATGCAAGGTTTACGAGATCAGATCGCGCTTTCACAGGAAGGTAGCTCAATTTTCTCCTATTTCACTTTTACCTGCAAAAAAATAGCAATAAACTTCTCATGTTAAAGGGAGCCGTCATTTATTCGGTTGCCATAAACGAGGCATAGATGGACACAAGAATTTGCATACAGTCGGGAGAACGTTTACAAGAACTGACAACTTTTTTAAAATTCGAAATCTTTCTTAAAATCTTTTTGAGATGTTCGAAAATTTTTTGTGATATTGGCATTGGTCCGAATTTGGAAGATAACTTTTTCGTCTGTGCCTATAATGAAAATTGAAAATTTGCCTTTTATAGATTTAACACTAAACCTACCATGAGGGGTCAAACGGCCCATTTTAGATTTTTTATTTGACAATTATTGAAATAGTAAAGGTGCTTTCATGGGAATTTATTGAATATATCTTTTGTCTCCAGTACATATTATAGTAAAAATCGCACAAAATATAAATAAATTTAATCTTGTTATTTTTATAATACTCTACACATCAATCACTTCTGATAGTCGGTAGGTTTATTGTTAAGTAAATTATGCAAATTTATAGTAAGTCACTTACTGAATTATAACTCTCAACATTTCCATTTTTAGATCGTTCCATTTCCTTTCATGTTTTACCATGATTTCAATTTGACACACAAGGGACTCGTCAAAAGTCACGAAAATAAATGAGGTTTAACATTATATAATTTTAGCTGTTCAGCGATGCATGACATTACATCAATTTCGATAGAAAAGCAGTGTCGTTAAGATTTCATTATCATTTACCCAGGCCGTTGAAAGGAAACTGTTTGACTATTGAGCAACGGTATCCAAGCATTCGATGCATGTACACAGTTTCTCTATTTCCGTCGAACTAGAACCGTTCCACACACGTGTCGGTTTGCATCTGTGCCTGTGTAGATTTGTCATGAAATGTATATTACTCAGTGCGGAGAGAGACATTGATTCCTCCGGAGACCGCAACAGTCCCGATATTAGGATTCCTACGACGTATTAGGTGATAACAAGCGATAGCTTGATTGGTAGACGATGATGCAGTAAACGAAGAGACACACCCAAATTCGAGAACCGGTTCCAGTCTCGTTTGCGACATATGTAACAATCATTCCGTTTCGTACTGTTTTCACGTAATTTCTGCTCTAACATTTTAATTATTTCTATCAGCGATGCCGCAGATATAGACGACATGAATACGGTATAGCCTTGTTCGAGGGTATGCGTATCTATACTCATGCATATGCCCAATTGTGCTATCGTGCTGATATATGTATGCATATAGGTATGCGCATGTATACACGGGTACGTAATAGATTTATTTAACACCAAACCTACCAACTATCAAAAGTGACTGATGTGTATAGTATTATAAAAATAACAAGATTAAATTCATTTATATTTTGCGCGATTTTTACTATAATATATACTGGAGTCAAAAAATATATTCAATAAATTCCCATGAAACAAATATTTCAAATATTTACAATTTCAATAATTGTCAAATGAAAAATCTAAGATGAGTCATTCGACCCCTCGTGGTAGGTTTAGTGTTAACTGAATGTCTCGCAAACGTCGTGTTTTCATTTGTTCGACGATTGTCGCTCGACATTTATAAGTCGAGGATGCATTTCTATTAAATAATAATTAGACATGTAATTTCTAAGAATTTATAAGTCATTTTTATTGCACATCCTATTTATTCGTGCTTAAAAATAATTTTTTATTTATTCACAACTCATAATTTAGAAGTTTATGTGTATTTTATTTCTTCAATAATATGAATCGCAACGAGGAAACTTTCGTAGTCTATATATTCAATAAGATCGTAAATGGTAATCTTTACATTTATGTTGATACATACATTGGTATATACATACATGTTGATACCATGTTGAAAATTATTTCGTTGACCTGGCGTTTGCGCACGAATTTGTGTCTCGAAATCTGTGATGGAGTTTGTAATATCCGGTATGTTACTTTGGAGAACAAACGTTGAAATCTGTATGAAATGTGATAGACAGCAATCCGCACATACACATATATGTATGTATAGAAATACAAAACCGGTGTTAATTCCCTAACACAATTGTTTATACCGGGAACAAAACTGCTTATTTCATTTCGAGTATATTATTAAATTTCCGATTCCGCCATCAATTGAAACCATATTTACCACGGCGAAAATATTGTGTCACCGATGCGCTTTTTGAAGGCACAACTGGATAAATAAATTTCATCTCTATGGAAATCCGGATTGCGAAGTGAATGTTGTCCGATTACAACGATTAATTACTGAAGCTTTTATTACTCCAAGTAGTATTAAAAATAACGCTATTATGTAGTACATAATGTATTATGTAGTACATAACAGTATAAAACGCTTTTCTGAATTTTAGTGAAAAATAGATTACATTCGGTACGAGAATGTTTGATTCTTATTCTTATTAAAAATCCAATTAAGATTCCATTCTACTGGTAAATTGGTATAATGATTCCCCTTTGTTAATATAGAATTATTTTCATAGCAAAGTTCATTATAAATTATTTTCATCGTTTCATAAAATTTTATTAAATAACTCATTTACTCGGTAGCATATAATTTCATCAGAATACATATAAATGATTCTAATACATATAAAATTACAATTAAAATTACAATTCCAAAAAGATTCAAATTGTTTTAAAGGGTGGATTAAGCAAGTCGAACACGTCTACATCTCCACTTCTACGAGCAAACATTCTCCAGAACACTCGCTAGAAAATACTTCAAGTAGTACAACTAAAGCTTTAGCAAACCGGGTTCTAGCAGATAGTAAAACCTCAGTGCTTCAAGCAAGCTTGCAATTTCGAAGTGATTTTCCTTTTCGCGCAACAATCGTGATCCTTTTTACCTTTACAAGCCGTTCCATTCCAATTCGTTTACTGCCAAAGGTTTTGCGCATGTTTTTCTCACGCGGAACCGTTGCCAGCGAAACTCTCTTGTTAACACAGGAAACAGATTAAAACCCAGTTTGAAACCCTCGGGGGAGTAGCATTCGTTTGGTCATGCTCAGAAAACTATTATAAACGCGTAAGAACTATTTTTAATTAATATCTCGTATTTTTCAGAATTCCTGTGCGACCATGCGATGCGTTCAAATTGCAATGGTCAGCCGTAGACCGATTAACGGCGGTCATAAACTACCGGGGAAAAGTCCTTTATCAGTACAGCAGGGTTTCGATTGCGACGAACGCTTTGGCCCCTGGCGCTTGCGAAATAAAATAATTGATAGCCGTCGATAAACGGCGTCGGTTATGGCAAAGGTCTACAGGTGTCGCGCGGTCGACCGTTTACACGTACAGTCCCACTTAGGACAGTGATCATTAGACTGCCGATCTTTATGCAAAATAAAAATTGTCTGCATCTATTACAAGCCAATGGAACCAAATAAAAAATTCTTTCTTCTTTTAATTATCTTATTAAGCTGAAACTAATACATCGATGTTCTTAAATCTTTTTAATATGTCCACTGCTTTAAATTGTACGTTTCTATTTTCGTCATAAATGCATAAAATCCGCAGTCTAGTGATCATATTTGTATTGAACTCTGTAAAAATGGAATAATCGTTGAAGGATGCGAACAAATTTTTCCTTATTCAAAGGTATACACGTCCAGGAAAGGACGCACTCATATATCAAAAATCTTTCCAAGAAATAAAACAATATTTATATTTTCTTTTTATCGAAGAATCCGCCACGTTTCTTTATTACAATTTTGTTATATTATTCCACATTCTCGTTCCAAAATATTCCCTAAATGTGTTTTCGAAGTAGAACAAAAGTTTCGTACCTGTCTATCCAGTTCATACCATAATTTTTCTATGGAATTCAAATCTGGTGATTGGGATGGGCATTTGATAATTTTCAATGAATTATTACATTAAAGTTGATCCGAATAGTTTTTACATATTTTTGACGTGCGTTTTCGATCATTATCATCATATTTATATTGTGTAGTTGATACAGTTAAAGGTTCATAATTTATATGAAATACCAGAGTTTTAGTAAAAACCAGAGGTGTCCTAAGACTTATGAACGGGAGTGTAGTTTGAAATACGTGACCGGCTGTGACCAGGCTCGTCTGCGGAATGTATTATCCCTCGAGAAGATATCTGTGTCGGGCTGGTTCGCTAATCCGATCGAAGTGAAATGAGACGAAGCCAGAGGGTTCGGCGAGCGGATCGAACGGGGTCGGTGATTTACTTTCGCCTTCCGTGATCAGTAACGATCACCGTCTACCACGGTCAGTATGTTGCCGCGTATCGGGTCGCGCGTCACTGGAATTCACTCGTGCGCATCATCGAGTCGCATAATGTCCATGAATCCTTCCGTGCGGCGTCATTATCGTGCTGTGTCGTGCGACGCTCTGTGAGACACGTGATCTTCGCTCTACGTGCTGCAAAATGAATTTTCAAACTGCTCCGCAATAATGCACTGTTAGTCATACAGCACTGTAAGTCATATTATTGTTTGAGACGAAGAAATTACTCTTCGGTTCTGAATCACTACCCTAGTAGTATTTATGATTGGGTACATTGCGGATGTTTATGCAATTTTTCATTTCTGCAGGCAGATTTCAAAAAAGTGGGAACAAATAAAATTTTATTTTCAATGGTAGTAGCCTTTATACAGGGTGAGCCGGAAATCGTAGTACAACCGGGCAGAGGGTGATTCTACATGCAACAATGAGTTGAAAAAAAGGAATAACATTTTTTCGTTTGGCAGCTCGTTTCCGAGAAAATCGAGTTTAAAGTTCCGCCAGGTTCGCGTGCGTTAGTATTATACAGGGTGTGGCCGGACGGGTGGTACAACCGAGCAGGGGGTGATACTACATGTAAAAACAAGTCGAAAAAAAGGAATGATATTTTTTCGTTTGACAGCTCGTTTTCGAGAAAATCGAGTTTGAAAATGCAACGAGTATACGTATTATTGCAAGGAATCGTCTGACACGTCTGACCATGATCAACCAATTCTACTGTCTGCATATACTAAAGCACGCGGACCTGGCGGAACTTTAAACTCGATTTTCTCGAAAACGAGCTGCCAAACGAAAATATTATTCCTTTTTTTTGACTTATTTTTTCATGTAGAACCACCCCCTGCCCGGTTGTACTACGATTTCCGGCCCACCCTGTATAATAGATCTGAAATAGATAAAAATCGTATTCAATTCTGAGGAATTTTATATTCTAGAATTTTAAAAAAATTTTTAGAAGCCATAAATGGATGAAGATCCGTAGTCTAATGATTAGTCAACATAGGGCGCAACAAACGCAAATGCTACTAGGGTATTTGTATCGAATTTTCATATACACAGCTCGAGAGAACAGAGAACTTCCGATATACTCGTAAAAAGTTTGAACCTACTCAGCCAGGATTCAGATATACTTGGAAGTACCATATTTCTCAAAGTACTTACGGACCGTTCGAATCTACGTCAGGTTCGAGTCTGCTTCAAAATATAGCTCTCCTTTTTCGAAGTACTCATGAAACGTTTGGAACAATCAATTTAGATTCGAATCTACTTACTTGATCCCGTTATAGTCGGAGAGTAGTAACAGTGGCAACGACGGGTTCGGTTATTTTCCCTCGCGAATTTTCCAGCGACAAACGGTAAGAAAATTGCTTTGTTTAACGTCGGAACGTCGCCGGTTCTGATTTGCGACGGCCGTTAACCCATTTATGTTGCGGGCTACTATCATTCCCTCTCTCCCCCTCTCTCTTTCTTTGTGTATGTGTATATATGTATGTATAGTATATACGTGAGATTCACGCGCGTTGGCTGGCGGTTGCCTCGTAAACGCATAATGTAAGAAAACAATAGGAGCCTAGGGTTTAATGGTTCAATAAGAGTTATATTGTAGCATAAACAAATTTTTAGTGACTGTAAATGTCGAATTACAGATGGGGTAGTAATATTCTCTCCTGTTGATTACGATGTATAGTTACTGTTAATGATAATGACCTTCTAATTAGCACAAGCCTGATTGCATAAGTATCATCAACGATCATCAGTAGACTTCAGATTTTCTGTATTTATGCCAAAAGTGAATCAGTGAAATAAGTTTCTGGAAAACCACATTTTTATGTAATTTCTGTTTTCTATAATCGACTTAAAAAATGTTCATTTTGCATAAAAAACCGGTCCAATCGTCAGGACAATTGATTTTCAGAATTTGTCAGGCGCGCACATATTAGTAATTACAAGTAGAATCGGCAGATTATGGACAGCCGCGTCACCCGATTCCAATTCAATAGCGCGCATACTCGAAGCCTTTTCAAATCCGAGTTTTTCCGAACCGAAATCCTGATCGACAAAATTTCATTGTTCATTGCCGGCATATTCTGTCACGCAAGCAAATTCATTAATTCTCCGATGGTAGCAGGATTAATTAAGAACAGCACAAGTAATTGCGTTAACCAAATATGAGTGATAATTAATATTGTGGTTGACGCGATTTTTCTTCCATTTTTAAAAGTCAACAGTTGTCATAACTGTTTAACCGAATTTCATTAGGATTTGTAGGATCCACAGAGGTCCATTAGATTTACAGACCATCTCAATTAGTGAACTCATTTAAATAAATTACAAAATCATTCAGTTCATAATCTAAGAATTAGAATTATTAAACAAATAAAAAATGCATAAATTGATGAAAGGGAAAGATTATTAAGTAAATGAAAATGATTTCGACAACAAAAATTGAAAATATTAAGGTGATAATATAAAAGTCGATAGAAAATGGTCAAACTTGAAGGGGATGAAATAACTATGTCTAGTGGGACTTTTTGGTCTAACAGTTCGTCGGTGGAGGTGTTAATAATGTATAAGAATAATACACCAATGTAATACCAGCGACTCGGATCGTGAAATAGCAAAGCGGCCTGGTATTCCCGAGACGGCTGAAGGAACGCTACACATGGGAGAATCGGAAAGGTGGTCGTAACGTAAACGGATCAAAGAAACCGTTTCCACTCGCGGAACGGAAACGTAATTGTTTTAACCGGCCGCGTGACGACTCGTTTCGTAACTGTATCGAGGATACTGGTGGCGAGGAAGCTCCGATCGACCACGGGACGGCGCGGCGCGCGGTGTTTCGTTATTGTCCGGTAGCTTCGTGATAGCAAACGCAAGTTTTTTGGCTTCTTTCTTGTCGTACTGTTACGCCATGCCCCAGTAACCCGGACTGGTGTCCACCGGGGGTTGATTGGCGACGAGTCCCCTCGACATCGATTGTCCGTCCTTCGGGTACCCAATCGGATGGATATGAACGAGTGTAGGGGTCGTGTTTAGGGGAGGGGGTTGACATGGGTAAACTAGGAAAAAATTCATCTGAAACGATACAAATAAGAGAAGCTTAACACCAGATACTAGACGTTTTATTCACCCTTTTTTCCAGGATTG